>CM066044.1:120038344-120138916 GCA_033557465.1 Ichthyophis bannanicus
TTTAAATGTATGCATTGTATGAGAGGCTGATTGAAGATTAGGCTCTTATCATTTATTTTAATAGGGTTGAAAAATGTAAATAAGTTGAAACCAACAACTTCCCCCTTCTTCCGCCACTCCCGCAATAAGAACTGTAAATATGGTTCTAACCTGTTCAATGTATCACTTGTTTCAATGTAAACCGCGTTGACCAGGTAAAAAAGCAGGTATATAAGCATAGCTAAATATAAATAAATATATACATAGGATTGGGACTTTCAAAATTACAAATAGTATTATGAACATATAAGGCGGGCATAATTCAAAGGGATTTATGCAGTTTTTCAGACCTGCAAAATTGCAGAAAATAACCCATTGACCTGAACATTCAGCAACAGGAATCTAGATGTATGATGCTGAATATCCCCGTGCTAACCTGGCTTTTTTTTTTTTCGGTAACACCTCAATCGCCACTCTGCCATCTGCTAAGTGATGGGGCGACCTCCAGTGGTGGCAGTGCACTGTTAGGACAAGCCGGTTGCAATAGCAATATTCAGCCACCTAATCAGTTTTTGCTAAAGCGCAAAGAAAGTTAGGACAGGAGAAAGGCTCCGTCTAAACTTTATTGGCAGTTTTTGGCAATTCCCCCTCACTGATTGGACAGCTGAACATCGATGCGCTGGACCAAACTTCAAACAAAGCCTCAATCCAGCAACGGTCGCTGGATAATGTTCTCTAGAATGGCTCTATTGATTGTCTCTGTGGCTTCCTGGATGTCGTCCTTCTCTCACTGCGCCATTTGCCTTAAGATATGGCCAAAGGTTCAATAGGGCGTCTAAACCATCGTGCCGCTCTCTTAACCTCGTGACACAAAACAACCTAACATAAGTACATATTCTCAAAACTGGGTCCCAAGCACTAAAGGTCCATCAAGCCCAGGAATCCTTTTTCCAAACAGGGCCATTCCAGGTCTCAACAGTACGTATGGGTTCCCAAAGGTAGACACACTCCATGTGGCTTGTCCTATGGGCAAGCAGTGGATTTCCCCAGTCTTCTTTCATAAATGGTTTATGAAATTTTCCTCCAGGAACTTGCCCAACCCCTTTGAACCCAGCTCCCCTAAGAGCTTTAACTACATCCTCTGCTAACAATTCCAGGTTTGATTATGCACTGAGGAAAAGAATATGTTCTATGATTAGTCCTAAACGTGCCAAATTGTATCTTCATTGTGTGTCTCCCTAGTCCTACTTTTTGAAGATGTAAACAAACTGATATACTGTTTACCCGATTACAATCCATTCATTATTTAAGGAAATCTATCATATATCCCCTCAGCCATCTCTTTTCCAAGTTAAGTGTTTTTTCATAAGGATATTGTTCCATCCCCTTTACCATTTCAGTTGCTCTTCTCTGTATTCTTTCCAGTGGCTATATCCTTTTTAAGCTATAGGGAGTTAGAATAGTACAAAATATTCAAGATGCACATCACACCATGAGGCGATACCAGAGGCATTATAAAATACTTGGTTTTGTTTTCTAGTTCCTTTCTATTTGCTTTCTTGGTCATGGCTACACACTGGGCAGAGGGTTTCAACGTATTATCACACAATGACGCCCAGATCCTTTCACTGAATGATTATTCCTAATGTGGAAAACTTGCATCGTGTAACTATAATTTGGGTTGTTCTTCCTTACGAGGCCAATGCAGATCGGGAGACATCCAGATGTCCAAAAAAATTGGACGTGCCCCAAAGACACCTGATTTCAGCAACCGTGGAAGCTATACTTTCCTGTGGTTGCAGAATTTTTCCAAGGGCATTTGGGAGGGCCGGATGTGCTTCAATTCTGCCATGGGAGACGCACTTTCCCCTGCCAGGCCAGCCGCCCCGCCCTATGCTTCTGATGGTGTGCCGGTGCCATGGTGTCAATCGCCATTGCACCAGACACCCAGACAGGAGCACAGGCAGCCAACCACTGGTCCTACGCTCTCCTTTTCCAACCACCTGACCCCCAGCGGGGGGAGCAAGGCCCGGCATCAGGGGACAGGGACCTTTCACTGCAGCTGCTCTGCCACTTTGGGGGTTCCTGCATGCCATGATCACACCTCAGCCCCCAGGGACTTAGTCCACCTCCAAGTTCCCCATCCAGTCTTGGCCTCCCTGGACGTACAGGGCCATGATCTGAATAGTCTGTATATGTCTGGGTTCGTAGGACTGCCCCCGCTCTGTACAGTCTCTCCACCTCCCCACCTCCGGCACTCCTCCTCTCCCACCCCTGTCCTTTGCTCCTCACACAAAGCCTCTATATGTGTGGGAGGGCTGGATTCAGAATCACATGCCAGGGTCTTGTTTGGGGTTGGACGTCCATACCTGGAGGCTTCCAACCCCCACTTATTGTGAGTCTGAATGACCCCCTACACGAAAAAAAAATGCATAACTTAATGGTCAATTGTCCACATTAAAATTATCAATCTGCCAATCGGGGATGCCCACAGATCCCCTCCCAAATTGTCAAAAGATCCATCCTGCAATTTTTCACAATCCTCTTGTGTTTTGTGAAAACTTTGAATAATTTTATGTCATCATGCAAATGTGATCACTTCACTCGTTATTCCCATTTCCAGGTCATTTTATAAATATGTTAAAAAGCAGTGGACCCAGCACAGATCCCAGGAGTAGTTCTCATTCAGCTCTACTCTCTGCTTTCTATCTTTTACCCAGGTCCTAAACCACAAATAGTCACACTGCCTCCTCATCCCATAAATGTTTAATTTCCGTAAGAGTCTACTACTACTTACTACTACTATTGATCATTTATATAGCGCTACAAGGTGTATGTCAGCATTTGTAAGAAGACATGTAAAATATAGGTACCTGCTTGTTTAGAGCTCACAATCGAATCAGACACTACAACAGCTGAAAACATGAGGGAACGCAGCTGAAAACATGGGACCTTGTCAAAGGCTTTCTGAAAACTAGATAGACTACAACTGGCTCAGCCTTTATCTACTTGTTTATTCACACCTTCAGAAAAATATAACAGATTAATGAGGACTAGAACTTTCCTTGGCTAAATTCATCGTTGGCTTCCTGGCTATTAAGCCAAGACTATCCACATGTTCAGCAATTTTGTTCTTTATTAACATTTCTCCCCCATTTTGCCCGGTAACAGACATCAAGCTTTACCGGTCTGGTAGTATCCCGGATCACCCTTTGTGCCCTTTTTAAAGATTAGTGTTACATCGGCCACTCTCCAGTCCTCAGGTACTACAGATGATTTTAAGGATAGGTGAGAAGTAGAGATTAAAGATAGGCTACTACTTGAGCACTTTACTGAGGGTTGTGTTCTGGGTGTGGTATGGGCAGGACCGTACCGAGCCCTGTGTGAGCGGTGCGGCCGCACAGGGGATAAAATACTTAAGGGGCACTTTTTGGCTCTCCGCCATTGCCTGCTGCCACCACTTTAGTGGCGGCAAGCAGTGGCAGAGAGCCGAAATGCACCCCTTAAGTCTTCTCGCCAGCACACTAAGCAGGTCTGGTCTCTCCGGAAGGGTTCAGACCTGCTTAGTGTGCCAGCGAGTTGCACATCGGGTGCACGCTCTTCTCTCCCACCCCCATAAAGTGGCGAGATGGAGGTGCGGGGGGGGGGGGGCACCCGCACGATGTACAACTTGCACGGCGCTTTTCTCTCCGTGAGCCCTAGGTATGGGTGAACCTGAAAAGTATGAATGCATTTAATATTGAGCAAAAAAAAAATGCATGTTATATTTTATACAATCTAGACATCAGGCATATACACCTACTCCAGTCGTGCATTTGTTGTGAGCCAGGACCGTACCTAGCCCTGTGCGAGCGGTGCGGCCACACAGGGCCCAAAGGGTTAAGGGGCGCATTTCAGCTGTCTGCTGTTGCCTCCCGCCACCACTTTTTCTTCTCTCAGCAGCGGCAGGCAGAGGCAGACAGCTGAAATGCAACCCTTTAAGCCTTCTCAGCAGCAACGCTAATCAGGTCTGATCCCTCCCTCCTCTGAACACATCATCAGAGCAAGGAGGGACAAATCTGCTTAGCACAACCAGCTATTGCACATCCGGCGCCACTCTTCTCTCCCACCGCCATCTAGAGAGGGGCTGGATGGAGGTGCGGGATGGGGCGCATGCCCGATGTGCAAGTCCCACAGGGCGCTGTTCACGCTCGGTACGGCCCTGGTGTCAGCTAAATATTTATTTGGGCTTCGAATTTGGAGGAATAATTTGGGGAGATAATTGTGCTTACCTAGCTTGCATTATAACCACTTTGAAAATGACAATGAGGTTAAACAAATGTAATTATAATAAGACTGTAGAATTGTAAATAACTGACAAGATCCAGACCCAACCACACTGTTATACAGCATGGTGGCAAAGGTCTAACCTGTATATAGTTACCCCAGTTACAACTCCAAGTTACTGCACCTGTTCAATGGAAGCACAAGGCAGGTCCTTCCTGCTCTGTACAAGAATTGTTAATTGTAAACCGCACTGATATTAAAGAGCGCAGTATAGAAAAGCCTTTAAATAAATAAATAAATACAATAAAATGTTTGTTTTGTTGATTCATTCCTTAATTGGCTCCCCTTGCTCACCATGTTTTATAAGGCCTTTATGTGCGTGACACACATGTAGGTTGCAAAATTGCCACTTCTGTAAGCAACAGCACTTGTATGTTGAAGTCTCTGAGTGATGCCGCTCTATATTTTACTGTGTGTTTTTGTATGTGGGTATGTAAAATGGTGGTTTCCACTTATCGTACACATTTTTCATATTGCTCTTGAGGTATTTTTTAAAAAAAGGCTGTGCATTCAGCAAGCCTTTTGTATAGTGCTCTGCAAACTGTGAACATCCAGACTTGGGTGTCCCCCTTTTCTACCTCAATGGCCTATACAATTGAGCTTATAATGATTGCCCTGGTATGTAGTTGCCATACATAGGAGATGCATATACTAGAAAAAAACAATTCAGTAAATTTTAATTTAATTCTTTTATAGAATGCAGCTTGTCTATAGAGAAAGAGGGGGGCAGGGGGAAGGGGCGGGATTACTCAGCAAGGATACATTTAGATTGGATTTAATGTTAATGCATTTTTTTAGAGGTATACCATAAAGAAACGTAAATGCAAGCTGAAGTACAATTCTATTTATGTTATCAGCAACAGAGAGTAGTGGTATCTGGAATTCACCTCGAGGACACAAAAGTGATTAGTAAGTGCCCTCAGAGATAGGTCCTCAGGGCTAGTTCTGTTTGCTTTAATTTTAAGCTGTATTGCAGATGAGTTGGAAGGAAAATTCTGCATTTTGAGGATAATACTAAGATCTACAACATATTTGACACCTGAGGGAACTGAGAGTGTGAGACGTGATTTAAGAAAGCTCGTGGAACAGATGAATGTTTGGCAGTTAAGATTTGGTGCAAAAAAATAAAATATGGAACCATGCACTTGCAGTACAGAAATCTGAGGTATCCCTATATACGGGGAAGCGGGTGGAAATAGGAAAGGTGAGAAGTTACTGTGCACTAAGGCAGAAAAAAGATCTTAGGGTGATAGTATCTGATGATATCAGGGTAGCAAAATGATGTGATAATATGGTGTCCAGAGCTGTAACGATGTGAGGGTGCCTAGGGGAAGGCAGAATATAAAGAGGTGATTATGCTTTTGCGCAGGCATTTGTGATACATCTCCTAGAATATTGTGTTCAGTTTTACAAGCCTTTGGGTTATAATATTCAGCTGGTTCAGCAAGCATTTTTTTGTATTGCCAATCAAACTCTAACCAGACTGATACCTATCTGATTCTAGCTCAGTTTCAAACTATTTGCATGACCATATATTTACTGTAAGCTATTCTCTTAAGAAATGCATTTGTCCTGTCCTGCCTTTAAATTCCTTTCCCCAAACATTTGCTTAATAGGAGAAAGACCACAAGGGCTGAACCACTTGCTCGTGCAGTATAAAATGGCAGAACTGAGGTCAACATTGAAAACCAAGACTTTCGAAAATAAATCATATTCCTTTCATGTCTCATTAAATAAGACCCCAATGCTCTTTCCAGGATAGCCATAGTTCTTTGAAAATATTTGTGCTGGAACCTGGGAGCTTAGGTGGTCTCGCAGGCATGAATCCTGATACCATGCAAAAGGTAGATAGAAAATATTTGTATCCAATTATAAGTGAGTAAGTCAAGGCATTGGAAGATAATGGAGTGTTTCTGGTCCACCCCATATTTGTAAAAGAGACAGAGCTAGAATAATCAAGACTCAGAAATTCTCTTGATAATTTTCATTTTAACCTTGTGCTGCATTTCATTCCTTCTGTGATATTTAAAAAAATGGGATGAAAGAAGCAGCGCGTTTTCAAAGGGAGGATAATATATTTTGCCACTGTGTTTAAAATCATATAATACTGTATGTATCTGAATATATAAATGACCTGAGAAACCAGATAATCTGACTTGGTGATAATCAAACGGTGTTTAATATGAATTAAGAAAATTCAAATAGTAAATTATTGTTATAATGCAGATGCAGTGAATATTAAGCTACATTTTTTAATTGCTACATGTGTGATAAGATCAGGCAGTGAAAGGCATATATCGTCTTCGAGAATGTGCCATATATGGGCAAGATTAAAGGGTCAATTATTATATGTAAACCTGGGATTGCAAGCACATTTTCAAATGGAAATTTATAGGTCTCCTGGGGGTGGGGAAAACAGCAAATTCTTGTTACCCACCTACATTTCAGCCTATAGAAATTAGTGGTGTGCAGTCATGAGCAAGAATTAGGTTCAGTTGGATGCCTAAAATTTTTAAGTATGCACAAAGCACTGTATGCATATATACCTAGGAAATATCGGTGGCGTGCATTTTGAAGTTCTTGCATGCATACAGTGCACACCTTAAAAATTAATAAGTCAAACTTGAAAAATAAGCAAAAATCAGGAAACTTTTGTTTTAAATGATCATGAACCAAACTATTATTTGGCCAACAAAAAGGATTCATAGGGCTTTAGAAATGAAAACCCCATGTGAAGGTTTCCTCCTCCAATCTATACCAGACTTTCTCTTCCCCTTTTTTGATGTGATAAAGTGCTCAGTTTTGTTCACAGCACAGTTAATTTTGTCTATATGTAAAGGGGGATGAGTTTCAGGGGGACCTGTTATGCTGGTAAACTGCTGTTTACGTGTGTCAAAAGGTTTGGAAATTGCCTTCTTAACAGAAAGTCACCTTGACATTACATGTGTTTGCATGCAACAACTATAAATTCATCCTCTATAGCAATGCGATTTCTTATCTATATTAAGGACATGAGAAAACTACACCATTACTGCTTTCATTAAAGGGGGGAAGTGGGAAATGTGCTAATTGGATTACCATGCATTCGTTTGCAGGTTAATATGCATTAAATAGATTTACCATACATGAAATAATCTAAAGCACACTAATAAACCAAATGTGCACCGAGAAATGCACTTCCCTAACAAAATCTTACCGGGAGAAGCCATCAATCAAAATGCACGCAGAAGATAGTGGTAACATATTAGGAAAGAGCTAGTAGATGGATTGTGTGAAGAAACAAGAATGGTAAGAGCTAACATAGGGGGCCTGCTTATAAAGTGATAGTAAGTTGTTGCACTTACCAACCCATTAAGAGAGCAAAAAAATCTATGTGCAGTAACTGCAGAGCCTTGCAGTAGCTTGGGGGGGGGGCAGCATCTGCCCTGCTGTTAAATGCATTGGCAGAGAACTCACTTAGCTGTAATTTTATACGGAGCTACTAAAAGTTGCATCTCATTAACAAGCGTAAATCACTATATTTCAGTGATTTATATGCCCGGAGAGGCATTTGCATGCATTACGGGTGCAGTCGCTATTTTATAAGTGTGCATTTCGGCCAGCGGTATATAATGTCACTGTGGGCATGCACATTGCTGCAGTTTGGGCATTGCATGGGCAGAATGCACAACTACGTGTGTAAATTATGAAATACTTTAATTTACGGATGCTCTTTATAAATCTAGGCTTGGGCATTTTTTTTATATCAGCTGTAGGGTTCATGTAAGTGATCATGCATTAAATTAACACATGCATTGGCTGCTTACACTAGTATTTTGTAAAGAGAAGTAGGCACCTATTTTTCTTTTTTAAATAACACCTAGATAGGTGCCTATTTTTAAGTACAAATTAGATACCTCTGTAAGTGCATCCTTCAATCTGCCAATGCTTTTACCGTGACCCTTTGCATTAAATTAGAGCAAGATCATCATTACCCTGACCGGAGCATCCCCCAAAAAGCTCCATCTCCTACACCCTAAAAAGCATCATCTTACTAAAGAGCATCACCACCAACTCCCTTACTCCCCTGAGGAGGCACCTGACCTTCTCTTAATCCCTGATCCTCCCCAGCACTTAGCGGGGTTTTCCTGGTAGGTTAGTGGTAAGGCAAGAGCCAATTTCCAACTACTCCTGGCCCACTGTTCGCCTGATTTCAAAAGGGTTGTTTTGACCCGAGCAGAAGTCTTCCATTACTACTACTAGGAGTCAAACTGCAAAATAAGGGCTTTCAAGAGGAGGGGGTAAAGCTGTTTGGGGGTGCGGAGGGCTGGGTGCCACATCAGGGGGGTCAGAATGGTAATTGAGGGTAGGAGGAGTTTTGGATGCTGATCAGATGGGATTGGGGCTATAGTAATTGCCTATTCATAGTTGGGTACACATATGCTTCCTCTTAAAGACGTGTTAAGTCCACCCACATTATTTGCAAAGGTAACAGTATAGAGTAACTTACTATTCACTAACTGCAAATGCTGTTCACAGCCATAACCCCCATTTATCTACCCGTTTCCTGCCCCCTACTACAACAAGAAGTTACCGTGTAATTTTTATCTTGGGACATTACATGACTCACGGTAACACTTACTGCAGCCAAGCAGTAAATAGTGCAGGAATTAGCATACAGTAGTATGTTCCCTTAGTCTTCATCTTCGCAAAGTTACATGTTTTTCTACTTAGAGGGAATCAATTGGTATAAACACATCTTGATTGCAATATGGCATTTGATTCTGTCTCACATGATCTCCTCTTAACTAAAACTAAGCAAATATAGGTGGTTGCACAGTTGATTGGATAACTAAACTCAGAGTAGTTGCTATAGTGTCAGAGACTCCATTGTATGCAGATCTCTCTCATGCATATTCATTGTGGATACCCTGAAAACCTGACTAGCCTGGGGTCCCAGAGGACTGGGTTGAGAACAACTGGCCTAGATGCTTACTTGTAATAGGCAGTATATTAAATAAAGTTAACTGTAACTGTACTCCTGCCATTTAAAGCCTTAAATGGTTTAAAAAAGTGTCTGTGAGGAGGTGTCAAATGTGGTCAATTTATTTTTGACGGGTCAGTGAGTAGGTTCCCCAGGATGGACACTGTCATTTACTGAAGCCAGGGCAGTTGATATCTTTGGCCCTTTTGCAGACTATACCCCACCTCAATCTCACCCTCCAACATGTACCTTTCCTTTCCCTCCCCCCTCCCTTTTTTATTATATTTAGAAAGAAGAAGACTCCTCACTAGGATATGATGCAAAAGTATTTAGTGAAATTTATTAATATAGCCACAGCATAACTTACCTAACAAATAAGATATAACCAAAATGCTATATAACGTTTCAAGTTGTTCGTATTACAACATGTGTTAATCATTAGTAATCAAAATTGTGCTAAGCCCACTGCAGCACACAGCTGTTATTCAAATGGGAATCATTTCAGAACATGAATAAGCCCTTTGGACGTGCGGCGTAGACATCTATGATCGTATTCTGAAACCCCCATGTCCCTGCATGTACACGGCACTAGCACGGGGATCTCAGAATGTAGGCAGAAGGGACCGGAATGGGGGCGTGGTCAGCAGCGGAGATGTACAATGCATATTCAGGAAAGGCCCGTGTATCTACTGCGTGTTTCCTGTGGACATCCACGTTATACCAGCAGAAAAGTGGAATAAGGCGAGGACTTAGAAACTTTTCTGCTGTGCTCTGTAATGTGTCCCATAGAGATGAATGGCTGTGATAACAATGATTTGAACCAGTGCGTCTGCAGTCTGGAAGACTATAGGATGCAGTTGTAAAGAGCAGAATGCAGAGTTGAGGGAAGGTTGTCAGGTAAAGACACATTAATAAACACCCCAACAGAAATATTCAGAGGTGCAATAGTGATTATTTTGGCTTTGCTGAGAATTTCTGTGTGAGCTAAAGGAGGTAATCTAGGGCACCCTAACAATCCCTGTCTTCTAAGAAGTGGGACTGTTGATGCAGAGATTGTGCAAAGTTATGCACCTAGGAAAGAACAACCCACACTATAGTTACTCGATGCAAGGCTCCACATTAGAAGCCACCACCCAGGAAATAGATTTAGGAGTCATCGTGGATAACATGTTAAAACCCTCCGCCCAGTGTGCAGCGGCGGCCAAGAAAGCAAATAGAATGCTAGGTATCATAAGGAAAGGGATGGAGAATAAAACAAAGGATATTATAATGTCTCTGTATCGCTCCATGGTACGACCGCACCTTGAATATTGTGTGCAATTCTGGTCACCGTATCTTAAAAAGGACATAGCGTTATTAGAAAAAGTACAGAGAAGAGCCACAAATTGGTGAAGGGGATGGAAGGCTACTCCTATGAAGAGAGGCTAAAAAGGTTAGGGCTCTTTAGCCTGGAAAAGAGACGGCTGAGGGGAGATATGATAGAGGTCTATAAATTAATGAATGGAGTGGAACGGATAAACGTGGATCAATTGTTTACGCTATCAGAATATAGAAAGACTAGGGGACATGTAATGAAGCTACAAGGTAAACTATTTAAGACAAATAAGAGAAAATATTTTTTCACTCAACGTGTAATCAAACTCTGGAATCTGTTACCGGAGGATGTGGTAAGGGCTGTTAGTATAGCTGGGTTTAAAAAAGGTTTGGACAAGTTCCTGGAGGAAAGGAACCATAAACCACTATTAAAAAGGGACCCAGGATATCAATGCTTGACCCAGTACAAGCATTGTGGAACCTGTGTCTTTTGGGGATATTGCTAGGCACGTATGACCTAGATTGGCCACTGTTGGAAACAGGATACTGGGCTCGATGGACCTCAGTCTGACCCAGTATGGCATGTCTTATGTTCTGATGACCTAGTATGTGCAGCTACATTTTTGGGGGGACATCAGTGCCTGACCAGTACCTGGTCCTTAGGGATGACCACAGCATGACCAGATGCCAGTGTGATCAGCCAGGATACATTAGAAAGGAGTCTCTATGACTAAATGTCAAAGCATATCCCTGTCAGCTATAGGGGACTCAGAATGAGTGCATGGAACAGGGCACACAGCACCTGCAACAGTCTCACAAATGTGCATGTTTGTATAGACAGCTACTGGTGCTCTTGGGCATCTAGTAGTGCTGTTTGCTCTGGTGCATGCATTCAATCTGAGGGTCCCTAATTATTGTCAGGGATATGCTCTGACATTTAGCTGTAAAGAGCCATTTCTGATTTCTTAGAAACATAGAAACATGATGGCAGAAAAAGACCACATGGCCTATCTAGTCTGCCCTTCCATATCAACCACTACAACATTCCCCTGTTTTTCTTTTAGAGATCCTCTGTGTTTGTCCCATGCTTTTTTGACTTCAGATATTGTCCTCATCTCTAGCACCTCCACCGGGAGACTATTCCATGCATCTACCACTCTTTCCATAAGGAAATATTTCCGCATATTACTCCTGAGTCTATCCCCTTTCATCCTCATCCCATGTCCCCTCATAGCAGAACTTGCTTTCCATTGAAAGAGGCTCTCCTCCTGTGCATTTATGCCACATAGGTATTTAAATGTCTCAGTCATATCACCTCTATCCCGCTTTTCCTCTAAGGTTTACATATTAAGATCCTTAAGTCTGTCCTCATATGCAGGGCCGGCCCGTCCATTGAGCAAGAATGTTTTTTGCACAGGGCCCCGCGTTTCAGGGGGCCCCGCGCAAAGAACATTCTGCTTTTTTTTTTATTACATTTAAAAACAAATACCATCCTCTAGCTGCTGCCGCTGCCGCGTCCGTCGCAGCAGCGGCAGAATGGCGTGTCCCGCGGGGCCCCTTCTCCTCTTCGAGCCCTCTGCAAGGGCTTTCAGATTCGCGAAGGGAGAGTTGTGCTCCCTCGCGTCTCTGTAAAGCCCGCAGGGGCTAATGGGAAATTTCCCATCAGCCCCTTTAGACGCGAGGGGCTGATGGGAAATTTCCCATTAGCCCCTGCGGGCTTTACAGAGACGCGAGGGAGCACTCTCCCTTCGCGAATCTGAAAGCCCTTGCAGAGGGCTCGACGTGGAGAGGGGGCCCCGCGGGACACGCCATTCTGCCGCTGCTGCGACGGACGCGGCAGCAGCTAGAGCCAGGTTTTTGTTTTTAAATTTGCCGGAAGGGAAGGGAAGGGAAGGGAAGGGAAGGGGGGGGGGCTGTGGGAGGCGGGCTGGAAAGGGGGTGATGGGGGGTTAGGACTGGAAATGTGCAAGGGGGGGGGGGGTTAGGACTGGAAATGTGCAAGGGGGGGGGTTAGGACTGGAAATGGGCTGGGACTGATGGAGCTGACTTGAAATGGGCTGGTGGGGGGTTAGGACTGGAAATGGGCTGGGGCTGATGGAGGCTGACTGGAAATGGGCTGGGGGGGGGTTAAGACTGCTAAATGGGCTGGGGCTGATGGAGGCTGACTGGTAATGGGCTGGGGGTGTTAAGACTGGTAATGGGCTGGGGTTTGATGGATGCTGACTGGAAATGGGGTGATGGGGGGTTAGGACTGGAAATGGGCTGGGGGGGTTAAGACTGGTAATGGGCTGTGGGCTGATGGGGGCTGTCTGGAACTAGGGGGATGGGGGTGAGGATTGCTAATGGGCTAGGGGGGGGGGTTAGGACTGCTAATGGGCTATGGGGGCGCTAGGACAGGAAAAGGGCTGATGGGGAGGGGTTAGGACTTGAGGTGGGCTGATGTGGTTAGGACTAGTAATGGGCTGTGGGCTGATGGGGGGGGTTAGGACTGGCAATGGGCTATGGGGGGCTGACTGGAAATGGGCTGATGGGGTTAAGACTGGAAGTGGGCTGATGGGGGGTTAGGACTGGTAATGGGTTATAGGGGGGGGGCTTAATTGAAAATGGGTTGATGGGGGGCTAGGACTGGTAATGGGTTGGGGGATTGCTATGACTGGAAATGGACTGAGTGGACGGGGAGGCTTGAACTGCAAATAGCTGATGGGGAGGGAGCTTGGAATGGAAATGGGCTGTGAGGGAAGGGAGCTAGAACTGAAAATGGGCTGATGGAGCAGCTAGGATAGGACTGGAAATGGGCTGTTGGGGGGAGCTAAGATTGGAAATGGGCTGTGGTGGGGGCTTGAATTGAAATGGACTCATGGAGGGGCTAGAACTGGAAGTAGGCTCATGGGGGGGCTTGGACTGGAATTGGGCTGAGTGGAGGGGAGCTAGGATTTGACATGGGCTGATGGTGGGGCTAGGAAATGACTAGAAATGGGCTGATGGGGGGCTAGGATTGGAAATGAGCTGATGAAGGGACTCAGACTGAAAATGGATGGGGGAGCTAGGACTGGAAATGGGTTGATGGGGGGCTAGGACTGGAAATGGGCTGATGCAGGGACTAGAAGGGAATGGATGCTGGGTGAGACTGGAACTAGAAGGGAGCTGATATTGGGGGAGGATTAGAAGGGGATGGGGCTGGGAGAGTAAAATGGAGAGGGGAAAAATATTTTGTGTGGGAGGGATGAAAAATCTACAATTGGCCGGGTATTGGGAGAGTAAGTGGGGATTGAGGATGGAGGGGTAAAATTTGTGTGGATGAAATAAGAATGAGGAAAGAGCAAAAGGATAAAGATTAGTATGTTAAAGCAGATGTAGAGAGAGAGGATGGAAAGAAAACTAGAAGAGAGAAGAAAGGACAAATGGACAGCAGACGATGGAGAGTTAGCAGAAAACATGAAGAAACCAGAAGAAAGTGGCTGGAGCAATTGCAACTGAAAAAAAATGCACAAAAGGTAGAAATATATCTCTTTATTTTGAATTTATTAACTGGAATATGAAAGTTCTGGGAAATGTGCATCATTAACGTCTGCGCTTTGTTTGGTACAAGAGGAAATTGATTTATAGTTTTATTTCTACAGTGTTGTTGTACATTCCAAGTTTGGCTTTTGGGGTTCCCAGTTTAAATTATTGCCTTCCTGTTTCTAAATTGCGATTCCTTGTTTGGTGATGGTCTATGTTCTGCATGTGTAACTGAGCTGAGGTATTCTGTTTATGTAATTCCTATTTGACATTGCCACTTGTTCTCTTTCCCCAGTATTCTCTGAAAGGTACTGGTTTAATATTTGCAGTGTTTCCTTTTGATAGTAGGTAGGGACTGGTGCTTTGTGAGTCCTGGTAATGCTGTCAGGATACAGCGGGTTTGCTATGGGTTCTAAATGGGCAGCCGTTTGTAGTAGTTCCTAATGTGCCTGGCGGTTTGGCACTGGATTATAGTAATGTAGAAATCTTTTAGTCTTTCTTTATCCATACACTCATTAAGAGACATGTTTACTAAAAGTTAGTGTATGGTAACATTATGCAAATATTTATGCAAATAAGGCCACTTATGCAAATGAGGCCCCGCACCGAGTCTCCGCACATGGCCCCGCACCCCCCTTGGGCCGCCCCTGCTCATATGCTTTATAATGAAGACCACTAACCATTTTAATAGCCACCCTCTACACCAACTCCAAACTGTTCAAATCCTTTTGAAGGTGCGGTCTCCAGAATTGCACACTATACTCCAAATGAGGTCACACCAAAGACTTATACAGAGGCACTATCACCTCCTTTCTTCTGCTAGCCATTCCTCTCCCTATACACCCAAGCATCTTTCTAGCTTTCACCGTTGCCTTTTCTACCTGTTTAGCTACTTTAAAATCATCAGACACAATCACGCCTAGATTCCGCTCTTCTTTTGTGGACAAAAGTACTTCACCCCCTATACTATATCGCTCTCTTGCATTGCTTTAGCCCAAATGCATGACCTTGCATTTTTTTAACATTAAATCTCAGCTGCCAAATTCTAGACCATTCTTCAAGCTTAGCATTGTACAGCATACATATATGGCATTGTACAGACTGTTGTCAGAGATGACCAATGCAAGCACTACTAAAATGTTCTTTTACTGTCATGTATGTTTTGTTACAAGGTATGTCATGGCAATTATATCACTTTCTACTTGCTTTTGTAACATCTCTGAGTGCACAAAGATTGCTTTTCAGTGTTCAGGTCATGCAAAGGCCTAACATCTATGGTCTGTTTTGCATCAGTACATCTGTATCGTCCGTTTTCATGGGCAGTTTGTATGAGCACCACAGTGCCAGTGTGAGGAGCAGCTTCGGGGATGCTCGTTTTAAATGAAGAGGTGTGGCCACACGGAGACAGGCAGCAGCAGATCCGTACATCTTTTCAGAATATGCCAGGGGCAGGGACATCCAAGCCGCTCGCTGCATATATCCATTTCCCAGGGTTTGTGTGTGCCATGCCGAACACCCGCGAGCAGGGCTGGACCTGCACATATGGAATTAGGTTAAACGGGGCCCAATTTTTATTTAAACGTTTCCGCGGGCCAGATGTGCATATTATGGAATCGTGCTCCACAGCTTTTCACCCATTCAAAGTACTGCTATACATACTATATTGTATATGTAATTGATATATATTTGCACACACACACACACAATATGGTTATGGATCGCTGAAGTCACCAGCACACACACCATTAATGAACAGCGGAGCTGCTATTGAAGCACACTCCGCCTGCTGCAGTAAGTACTAGGCTCGTTCCTGTCCTGTAGAAGTCCAGTTCTGATTACATCCATTGGGGCTGCATATTGAGTTTAGCCCTTCCCGTATTAGAAGACAGGATGGAAAATACTCCCATGCCCACAAACCCTCATACTTTTTGTTGAGCCGTATCCACAGCTTGCCACTATCTCACCTACTTGGGCTGTATGCTCTGCTTTTTTCTGGGCCTCAACGTTCTGCTGGACCTTATGTCTATTGTCATGTGGGTGGTTGAGCCCCATCACGCCAGGTGAGCCCGGGGAACAAAAGTGGCAAGCTTCAAGTTTGTGCCTGCTTAATTGTCTCCTCACCCCCTCGCTACCCCCCGTTGCTATCCTATAGGGAAATGCCCTAAGTGGTGCCTTCCCTTACTACCTCCTACCTTGGTCTTGCGTCTATGTGCTCGTAGTTTTCCATGCATCATCTCCTTCCCTTGTATATATTTAATTTTGTCCCTAACATCTTCTATCCCTAAACACTGGACCTGACTTCTGCCTGCTTGTGCCCACTGCGGTTCTGTATTCCCTGAAAACAGAGATCTTCCAAGATCTTTTCCTTTTGAAACATGAATTCATGTCAGATCTAAGTCATCACACATAGTCAGATAGGTCTTTAACGTATCATAATAACTTTGAATTTTAACAGTGATGATATTCATGGGACAAAAAACAATGGTCTATGCATGAATATAGACTTATTCCCAGATTGATGGGTCCCATATATTACAAATCTTTTGAACAAACAGTTGACTTTGGATTATAATACTTAAGTAGCCTGTTGCACTTGAGAGTTACATTTTTGTATTTAAGATACTCAAGTGTCAGAACAATATATGAGTGAAATTTGCACTACAAGCTTAGACATTTGGCAACGTTACAACCACACAAAATGTGCCCCTATTTTGTTATGATTGTGAACAGTACTGGAGATACAGTAGTAGGGGACCATCTTTTCTACACCCTATGGATTTTTCCCTGGCATAACAAGCACTTTTCAAATGCTTGTTCATGCCCTGTAGCAGATTTAGACTTAGACAAGGGTTGTGATATGAAGGGCTTTTTAAAATTTGTCACGGATATCCAAGTGCTTTTAGGAATGTACCAGACATGCCTCAACCATGCTCCTATTCTAACATGGACATCCTCATGCTGAGATGTCTCTAAAACCAGTTTCTAAAATGGCTTCAGGGATGTCTTCCAGATTTTTTGACATCCAAAGCACAAATAGAGCTTCTAAAATAACCCCCATAGTGATTTCAAAGTGACGTCCTTGCATGTATTGTCCCTCCTTTGGCCTAACCAGTCCATTTTTTAACATGAGTAAAATACATGCACCTTGAAGCAGTATGTATATTTTTACCTGAAAAAGGAGGGCGGGAAAGGTGCTTTGCGATAACCAAACTACGTTTTACATCGGTGAAAATCGAACATGTTTATCCATGTGCAAACTGACAAAATATTTTTCTACCTATAATTAGCATTTGGGCAATAATGGAAAAATGAGACATGACACCAATGGAAAAAAAAAACAGAGCATGCTATTTGCTGGGCCCGTAGGCAAATATCGGTTTTAGCTGAATTGTAATGGAAGAGCTGCTATTAAAGTGAGAAGCTTGTCTGATTCTTGTCCGAACTACAATGTAAATTTTTTCACAGTCTCCAGACCTCAATTGCTCACAGCATTAAACAACAAACCATTACCCTTAACAAGCCACATGGAGTTAGTGGAAACGGCAAGCCTGGTTGTCTCCATACCATAGCGTCATTGGTAGTCAAAGAATATGGCGGAACATATGTTCGTCTATACAATTAAGACACATTGTTATTATAATTGACTGCCACCATTCTGAACACAAAGTCCATCATAGTGTATTTTGAAAACCCAGAAAACACTATCAACAGAATTAAAAAAAAACTGTATAACAAATTCATTAAATAAGTTAGTTTCAAATGTTAAATATGTGAAAAGCATTTTTTCTAGCAGATATATAAAAATAAAATAGGCTGACTTTGATCGCTTCTAGAAATATAAGCGGATTAACGGATGCAATTCTGAAATGATTGTGTGTTCTGTTTAAATCCTTCAGGCCAGCGCTTCTCAACCCTCTCTGACTGGGCCATTCAGATTTTCAGGAGTACCACACTGAATATACATGTGATGAATTGCATATATTAGAGAGACCCACAGTATGCAAATTTATCTCATGCTATTCATTGTGATACTCCTGAAATAGGACAGACTAGGTGTGCCTCCAGGAGAAGGTTGTGAAGCACAGTCATAGGCCCTCTGCACCTTTATTGTTTACTTATAGGTAACCTTTTAAAACTATCTTCATTGGTGGAAAATAGGTCTGTGCATTTATGAGCATGAAATTTAGTTCATTCGAGTGACTAAAAATTTAAAGCATGTGCATGCACATAGATGTACAAATTAACATGCATACAATCAATTTGCATGCCTAAAAAAGTTATATTATGCATACAATGCATGATTACAGAACAAATATGTGAAATGAATATGAAAAGTCGCCACAATGAGGAAAAAGTCATTTTAAACAATGGTGAAACAAACCTTTTTGGCCCATGCACCCTCGTAGTACAAAGTCTGTGACTAGTTTTATCTGCAGATATTTCTCCAGTTCCTGAAGGGCAACATACGTAAGTATTTTCCCTTTGAAAATTACCAAAAAAAAGTGGCCAACTTTTCCCGTCAGTACTTTTTCAAGCAAAAACAATGGAGCTCTTTTACTAAAGTGCAGTACACAGTTAGCACAGGTTTTGATGTGTGCTAACTACGCACTATGGCTCATGCTAACCATTTAGCATGTGGTGATGATAGCACATGCCAATCCCCATGTGTTAGAGAGGGACATATTCAGGTTAGAGGTGGAGAGTAGATGTGATGAGCACCACGCCATCAGTGCATAGTATACACCATGTGCTAGCAACATTTATTGTTAGTATTTAGCTCCCACATTTCCAATGGTAGTTCAAGGCGAGTTAAATTCAGGTATATAGTGTTCCCCTGTCCTTAGAGAGTTTACAATCTAAGTTTGTACCTGTCTTGCAAAGAGAATGGGTGCAATTAGCTCCATCTCAATAGGTGACGTCAACTGCACCTGCAGTACTGACAGTATTAGCGACCCACCCTTGTGAACGGTACCATGCGTTCTCAATCGGGGAAATGCCGTCCATGGCCCCAACAGTTAATGCGGTAGCTTTGCACTAAATGCACCTTTGTTTTGTATGCTAAAGACGCGTTAGGTGCTAAACCACAGTGCACTTTTGTGAAAGTGCCCCGATGCATGTGGTTTTGAAAATATAAAATTGCATGTACTGTTGCCTTCTCTAGCCTAACCAACACCCCCCCCCCCACACACACACACACACACACACAGTCCTTCCACAAAACTGCAGGTTAAAGTACACACACTATGAAACATCATAAACCTTACCCTTGTACAGAGTAGGCAGTTTTCCAAAAGACTCTTTTACTTTTCAAATAGCCACCTACATGGAGAAATGACTCTTGAAAATTACTCTCAGGAAAAGGAAAATGTCCAGAATGAAGCTTTCTTGGGAGATAATATATATATAAGCAGCCTTTTTTAATTTTTGAGCCTCTCAATTCTTTATCCATTGCGGCCAGCAATATACCTGCCCCCATCCCTCGATTCATTCCTAAACATGTGTCTAGCATAGAAGCTGACAACTGAAGATCACTGCATAGTGCTGACACACCCAGCCTCAGGTTTTACATGCTAATAATTTCTGCAGGCTTTGCAATTTTTTTATACATTGGAATTCATTTTAGAGCTTTGGATACTGCAATAAATGGGTTAAAAAGATGGACTATTAAATTGCCAAATCATGTTTTGCATTAAAAATGTACTGCTAGTTGGTTCTACAGTTGAGGGAAGAATAGACTGAGGAGTCTGTCTACTAAAGAGAAAAATCCTTTTGTAGCTAATGCGGGGAGATCACTATAAAACCACTGTGTTAACTTCAAAAGGTCCATGGTGTCTGTAGGGGGCGTTCATAGCGTTTCCACTTCAGATACCATGGAAGACATGCTGGCTTCACGGGGAGCTGCTTCAGCAATGCAGCTATCAACACCCATCCAGGTGGTGGAAGCTACATCCTTGAAGCCTGCCGATTGGAGCACATACATGCGAGGCAATTGCCCGCAGTAGTTGAGCCTGGCATTCCCGCCCGCACACCACCCACTCTTTTCTCTTCTCCTGCTCTGCAATGCCTGCACTTTCCCCACATTAGCTGCTACCATCGAGTGGTATTTTTGCATCAGCCCCGCAATAACAGCTAACACACTTTAGTCTACAGACCCCTAATTCTGTTAATGGTGACAAAAGTACGCAAACATTCTCCTGGTCCATACGCAGTTCATTCATAATAAAAGTTAATAGAGGTCTGGAAAAAAATGTACCTTGTGTACAACTAGTAGGATCTGCACATTGGTTTCAAAGATTTTGGAAAGAAAGGGAGCAATTGCTGAAAAATTCCAAAGCAGAGGGTCTCAAAATGTGCTTTAGATCTCCGTGGCACTTTACATTTCTATCCTGCTTCAGATTTCTGTGGCACTGCATTTCTAGCCTGCTTTATATCTCCATGGCCCTGCATTTCCATCCTGCTTTAGATCTCCATGGCACTGCATTTCCATCCTGCTTTAGATCTCCGTGGCACTGCATTTCCATCCTGCTTTAGATCTCCATGGCACTGCATTTCCAGCCTGCTTTAGATCTCCGTGGCACTGCATTTCCATCCTGCTTTAGATCTCCGTGGCACTGCATTTCCATCCTGCTTTAGATCTCCTTCGCACTCTGCATTTCTAGCCTGCTTTAGATCTCCTTTGCACTCTGCATTTCAGCCTGCTTTAGATCTCGTGCACTCTGCATTTCCATCCTGCTTTAGATCTCCGTGGCACTCTGCATTTCCATCCTGCTTTAGATCTCCATGGCACTCTTCATTTCTACCCTGCTGTAGATCTCAGTGGCACTGCATTTCCAGCCTGCTTTAGATATCCATGGCACTCTGCATTTCCAGCCTGCTTATGATCTCTGTGGCACTGCATTTCCATCCTGTTTTAGATCTCCGTGGCACTGCATGTCCATCGTGCGTTAGATCTCCTTCGCACTCTGCATTGCAAGCCTGCTTTAGATCTCCTACTCGCACTCTGCATTTCTAGCCTGCTTTAGATCTCCTTTGCACTCTGCATTTCAGCCTGCTTTAGATCTCTGTGGCACTGCATTTCCATCCTGCTTTAGATCTCCTTTGCACTCTGCATGTCCATCCTGCTTTAGATCTCCGTGGCACTGCATTTCCATCCTGCTTTAGATCTCCTTTGCACTCTGCATTTCTATCCTGCTTTAGATCTCTGTGGCACTGCATTTCCATCCTGCTTTAGATCTCCGTGGCACTGCATTTCCATCCTGCTTTAGATCTCCTTCGCACTCTGCATTTCTAGCCTGCTTTAGATCTCTTTGGCTGTGAATTTACTTCCTGCATTAGATCTCTGTGGGACTCTGCATTTCCATCCTGCTTTAGATCTCCATGGCACTCTGCATTTCTAGCCTGCTTTAGATCTCTGTGGCAATGCATTTCCATCCTACTTTAGATATCCGTGGCACTGCATTTCTAGCCTACTTTTGATCTCCTTTGCACTCTGCATTTCCATCCTGCTTTAGATCTCCGTGGCACTGCATTTCCATCCTGCTTTAGATCTCCTTTGCACTCTGCATTTCCATCCTGCTTTAGATCTCCTTTGCACTCTGCATTTCTATCCTGCTTTAGATCTCCTTCGCACTCTGCATTTCTAGCCTGCTTTAGATCTCCTTTGCACTCTGCATTTCTAGCCTGCTTTAGATCTCTGTGGCACTGCATTTCCATCCTGCTTTAGATCTCTGTGGCACTGCATTTCCATCCTGCTTTAGATCTCCTTTGCACTCTGCATTTCTATCCTGCTTTAGATCTCTGTGGCACTGCATTTCCATCCTGCTTTAGATCTCCGTGGCACTGCATATCCTGCTTAGATCTCTTGCACTGTTTCGAGCCTGCCTTTAGATCTCCTTCGCACTCTGCATTTCTAGCCTGCTTTAGATCTCTATCTGCTTTAGATCTCCGTGGCACTGCATTTCCATCCTGCTTTAGATCTCCTTCGCACTCTGCATTTCCATCCTGCTTTAGATCTCCTTTGCACTCTGCATTTCAGCCTGCTTTAGATCTCTGTGGCACTGCATTTCCATCCTGCTTTAGATCTCCTTCGCACTCTGCATTTCCATCCTGCTTTAGATCTCCTTCACACTCTGCATTTCCATCCTGCTTTAGATCTCCTTCGCACTCTGCATTTCTAGCCTGTTTTAGATCTCTGTGGCACTCTGCATTTCCATCCTGTTTTAGATCTCCTTCGCACTCTGCATTTCTAGCCTGCTTTAGATCTCCTTCACACTCTGCATTTCTAGCCTGCTTTAGATCGCTGTGGCACTCTGCATTTCCATCCTGCTTTAGATCTACGTGGCACTGCATTTCCATCCTGCTTTAGATCTCTGTGCACTTGCATTTCCATCCTGCTTTAGATCTCCTTGGCACTCTTGGCATTTCCATCCTGCTTTAAGATCTCCGTGGCACTGCATTTCCAGCCTGCTTTAGATCTCCGTGGTCACTGCATTTTCCATCCTGCTTTAGATCTCCTTTGCACTCTGCATTTCCATAGCCTGCCTTTAGATCTCTGTGGCACTGCATTTCCATCCTGCTTTAGATCTCCTTTGCACTCTGCATTTCCATCCTGCTTAGATCTCCTTTGCACTCTGCATTTCTAGCCTGCTTTAGATCTCTGTGGCACTGCATTTCAATCCTGCTTTTAGATCTCCTTTGCACTCTGCATTTCCATCCTGATTTAGATCTCCTTCGCACTCTGCATTTCCATCCTGCTTTAGATCTCCTTCGCACTCTGCATTTCTAGCCTGCTTTAGATCTCCTTCGCACTCTGCATTTCCATCCTGCTTTAGATCTCCTTCGCACTCTGCATTTCTAGCCTGTTTTAGATCTCTGTGGCACTCTGCATTTCCATCCTGTTTTAGATCTCCTTCGCACTCTGCATTTCTAGCCTGCTTTAGATCTCCTTCACACTCTGCATTTCTAGCCTGCTTTAGATCTCCTTCACACTCTGCATTTCTAGCCTGCTTTAGATCTCCTTCACACTCTGCATTTCCATCCTGCTTTAGTTCTCCGTGGCACTCTGCATTTCCATCCTGCTTTAGATCTCCTTCGCACTCTGCATTTCTAGCCTGCTTTAGATCTCCTTTGCACTCTGCATTTCCATCCTGCTTTAGATCTCCGTGGCACTGCATTTCCAGCCTGCTTTAGATCTCCGTGGCACTCTGCATTTCCATCCTGCTTTAGGTCTCCGTGGCACTCTGCATTTCTAGCCTGCTTTAGATCTCCGTGGCACTCTGCATTTCTAGCCTGCTTTAGATCTCCGTGGCACTCTGCATTTCTAGCCTGCTTTAGATCTCCTTTGCACTCTGCATTTCTAGCCTACTTTTGATCTCCTTTGCACTCTGCATTTCCATCCTGCTTTAGATCTCCTTTGCACTCTGCATATCTATCCTGCTTTAGCTCTCCTTCGCACTCCGCATTTCTAGCCTGCTTTAGATCTCCTTCACACTCTGCATTTCCATCCTGCTTTAGATCTCCGTGGCACTGCATTTCCATCCTGCTTTAGATCTCCTTCGCACTCTGCATTTCTAGCCTGTTTTAGATCTCTGTGGCACTGCATTTCCATCCTGCTTTAGATCTCCTTCGCACTCTGCATTTCTAGCCTGTTTTAGATCTCTGTGGCACTGCATTTCCATCCTGCTTTAGATCTCCGTGGCACTGCATTTCCATCCTGCTTTAGATCTCCTGTGCACTCTGCTTTCCATCCTGCTTTTGATCTCTGTGGCACTGCATTTCCTTCCTGATTTAGATTTCCTCTCTGCTTTAGATCTCCTGCATTTCTAGCCTGCTTTAGATCTCTGTGGCACTGCATTCCATCCTGTTTTAGATCTCCTTCGCACTCTGCATTTCTAGCCTGTTTAGATATCCGTGGCACTGCATTTCCAGCCTTCTTTAGATCTCCTTTGCACTCTGCATTTCTATCCTGCTTTAGATCTCTGTGGCACTGCATTTCCATCCTGCTTTAGATCTCCTTCGCACTCTGCATTTCTAGCCTGCTTTAGATCTCCTTCACACTCTGCATTTCTAGCCTGCTTTAGATCTCCTTCACACTCTGCATTTCCATCCTGCTTTAGTTCTCCGTGGCACTCTGCATTTCTAGCCTGCTTTAGATCTCCGTGGCACTCTGCATTTCTAGCCTGCTTTAGATCTCCTTCACACTCTGCATTTCTAGCCTGCTTTAGATCTCTGTGGCACTGCATTTCCAGCCTGCTTTAGATCTCCGTGGCACTGCATTTCCATCCTGCTTTAGATCTCCGTGGCACTCTGCATTTCCAGCCTGCTTTAGATCTCCGTGGCACTGCATTTCCATCCTGCTTTAGATCTCCGTGGCACTCTGCATTTCTAGCCTGCTTTAGATTCTCATAAGAACAAATTAAAAGAGCCTTTGTATACTAGATCTCTGCTAAATATGTGTATTATTTCTAAGTTGAAGCAGGTTGAAGTTTGAATCAAACTCTTTCACACATGTTTCTCTAGTTCCAAACAGGTGGCCATCTGCTCTCTTGGTATATTAAAACATCAGGAGGTGGTTTTGGTTTTGACTTTTACCAAACTGCTACTACTTAATAATACTAGATGTGTTCATCTCATGAAGTTAGCTTTCCTCCAAGCAAGTTCCCTTAATGATTCTTCATTGTCTAATATGCCTTAAAATAAACATAGAAAAACATTCTGATCTTATTTTGGGCTTCTTTGTGTGTTTTCTTTTTATTTGGGGGGGGGGGGTTGCTTTATCTATAAGTTGAGCCAGACTGTTAGTGGATGGGTATGCACTGAAATGTGAATCCTCAATACTGAGAACAGAAAAAAAAAATAAAAAAAGACAGGGAGAATGCAGAATTGCTTTTTCATCTTGTATCAATATATATAGAATAGCATATTCGAAGTCATAAATACTGCCCCATAGACATTTTGAATAATGTAGCGCAGCATAAGTAATTGGAAGTGCTTACGCTCTACCTTTAGACATTTCATCGCTGGTGAGGTAAAATTGGTTGTCAAACGTGGACTCGGAGGATTGTGCAAGGTGCCCTATTCTGTCATGTGGTACATATTTAAATGGTTGAAAGAACAAGGAAGTGGACACATGCAGTAGAGAGACTGAGAGAAACAGATGTAGAACTAACCAGTGCTGGCCATAGCATCAGCAGATTCTGGGGGTGGGGTAGAGAGGAGCATTTCAGATGTTTTTATTATTTATTTATCTATCTGTCTTTTCGCTTTGAATCTAAAAATCAATGGCTTTGATAAGCCCATGTGCGAGCTTCAACTTCTATTTGCGCCAATACCCTTTTGTGTGCTTGCTTGTAGTACGCTACTTTAATTCATTATTTTCTTCTTTGTTGGGGAAGGGGAGAGGTGGAGGAGGGGGAGTCTGAACTCTAGGTGCGTCTTGCACCTGATCTGAGCATTGTTAGGCAGGCAGGAAAGCAGAATGGAGCAAATGCATAGCGAGCACGACAGATGTCTGTAGTCATTTATATTGCCAGCACGTGGGTGCCGTTCGCTGTTTTCCACTACTTCTCTTGTGTTCTCCTGGTGAGGAAACAGGAGCACTTCGCAGCCGACAATGAAATCTTGGCAGCTGATTGCAGTCGTGGGAGATGCCCTTCAGGTAAGGCAGAAGAAGGCTTCAAACAGTTTAAGGAGAAAGAGAGCGAGAGAGAGAGAGAGGGGGGAAAGAGGAGAGACACCCTTTGCAAATGATGCAAAGTACAGGCATTAAAGCCCATTGACAGGGATGCTGAGGTTTGAGGGGAGGGAAGGGGGGAATTGACATGTTTTGGCTGCTGTTCTTGTGAGCTGCCTTCACTGCTGCTCTACATTACTGCAGAAAGGTTAGTGTTTGCATGGGGCTTCTGGCTGTGTGAGTAGAATAGGGATTTCAACCACTGACAGAATAGAAAGCCGAGGAAATATTAGCAGCATGCTGACAGCTTCTCAGCTCAGCAATGGTACTTGGTATGTAACCTGGAAGGGATCACTTTCCAGTGTTTATACTTACATATTTATCTAAATAGGTGTTTGTTTTAGAGAGAGCAAATTGTGTCCTATAGCTATGTTATGCTTTGCAATTATTGAGTAGCAAAATGATGAATAGTCTCTTCACTGTACCTGACTGAAGGTTGCTTCAACACCAGCTTCACAGGGCTGCTTAACTTTCTTCTGATGAGCTATATTAGCATTTATATAAAACACTGTTGAAATCTCATTAACCAAGCTTTGCTAAGATGCAATATTCCCTTTAAATAGAAGCTTTATAGGGTCGCTGACCGGACTAGCGGAATTCTAGAAGTTTAGCATGTGAGAACATTGCTTATACATATATAGAGAAAGAATCAGATCCACATTTCAACTTTGAACATTTCTTCTGTGCTGATAATGTTAGGCTATGTGTTCCAAGTCTTGATTGGTATGTTTGGTATTTTGTTTGAGCAAAGGCTACTCACTTTTTCTTTATGCAAGTATAAAAATGATGTTTTGAAAGGAGGCGGCTCTGATGCTTACAAATGTATGCACTTATCTACAGTATCTATTATACTAGAAACAACTGGCAGACTTTAGGGCAAAGCACTTTGTAAGAAACCTTCTTAACAGCAAGTAGTATTGTTGGATGTGACCAGTTAGACTAGGGAAGGTGTAACATAAAAGATGCTCTTACCTCTACAGTGATCATCTCGCAGATCTTTGGCTAAAGTAGACGGCTGTATTTTTCTTTGTTATATCTAGAAAAACTTTGAAAATTAAAATCTATCAGCTTACCTGACCAAAGTTCTTGAGATTTAAAGTACCATATGGTTTTGCATGGCATTCCCACAGCAGCATCTGTCCCTCCAAAAGGGCAGAGATTTTAGAAGGTGAGAAGGGGAATTTCTCCTGCCCTGCTCATTTCATATTCTATTACACCGAATGGTGAAGTGGGAGAAGTGAATACAAAAACCAGGCATACAGGCAGCTCAGGTCTGAGCGTTCCAAGAGCATTCAGAAATATGTTCCTGGAATCTTTTTCTAATATTTACATATATCTGAACCTACTAATAATGTTTGTTAAATATAAGTGTATTTATTCTGCTACAATATTGAGACATAAAATGGAATTCTAACTCTCATAACCTAGTAGAAAAGTTTTGAAATATTATTGAAATGCATAAGAAATATAGTTACATTTCCTTCTGTTTTGGTTATTCCTTAAACCGTGTTTTTCTTTCCACACAAAGCTAATCTATCTTTGTGTAAAGTTGGTTGATCCATACCTTCTTTCACCCACTACTACCAAATAAAGAAATCACAATACCATAAAGTAGCTGTATTAAGCTCCCAGCCATTTGTTTTCCAAGATTTGCTTTTCTGTAAACCATAGTTTTACTTGCAATTTTTCAGCATCAAGGGTATGCCTGTAGAAATAGGTACATCTGTGTCTATTTCTTCACACTGCATCGTTTTGTTGGTAATTGTAAAACTGATATGCTCACCAGATGCTTTAAGCGGTTTGTACAGACATATAGACTCTAAGAATCCATATATTTATTAATGCTAGAAGCCATTGTTTTCTTTGGTTAATTCCCTGCTGTGCTTAAAGTAAGGATTTCATTAATACACAGTAACGTTGATTTGCCATAAAAAACTAACTACATCGTATCCTAATCTATATCTAGGACTTGAGGGGAACGTATCAGATGACCTCTGCTATAGTAAGCAAAGAGTATAACAGATACGTTGCTCACTTCTGTCTGAATATTTAATATGTCACTGTGAATAAGGGCAGAATGAAGGTTTGGCAGTTATTTCTTTTCAAAAGATGTGCAATCAAACTCATGCTAACAGGAAAAGTTATTCATAACAGGGCTGCTTTCTTTTCTGCTTGAGATATGGTAGCAAGGGTTGAGGCTTAAAGAAATGCTCATTTTCCCTCAAAGTACAAGAGTTTTCTGGTTGACGGAAGGGAAGTTTGCCATATTTTCCATTTTTCTCGCCAGTGATGCCTAGAGAGGACTAAGACTTCCTTCCAAATGCTGCTACCTGACAAATGTTCATTAGCAGTGCAAGCAGCGGAGAGAGAGTAGAAAATGGTACATAGCCATAGACTTCTTGAGGAAAGGCTTTCAATGTGTGTGTTTGTAGTGCAGAATTTTTAGATGTGTGGGTGCTTTATTTGAAGGTTGCGTGACCCTTTATAAATGTTCTCCAAAGATGGATCTGAAAAAGGGACCCGTGCAGTCTGAAAAGCTCGTTTACACTATCTTATTTAGAAAAGTCTTGTGCTGGCCCAATACAAGATATAGCAGGCTTAATAGAGCCCAGAACAGAAGTATCGGATTATCTAACAACATAGGCATGTTCCAAATGAGGTTTTAAAGTATTCACATACCTATATTAGGCCATTTTGATTTTCATCTCACCAATAAGGTTTTTTTTCGGTACAATGTTTTGCTCCATTTTGGTATCAACTTCAAACAATGGAACCTTCGTAAACTACTCAGAGAAGTTTATAATAATTCTTCTGTTGGACAGAACAGATAAAACAGATTTAATTCACTGATAGGACATAAGCAAGCAAAAATGAAATACTTTAGCTTATTTTATATGACTATGTATATTGGAAATGAAAAGAGCTATATTTTGGATAGTGACATGGATCATTTCAATTGGAAACATTCACCAGTAAAAGAATACAATAAATCTTTTAGAGGCATGGTTACTAAAGGTTAACATACATTAATAAACAACGTCACATGACACTGCATCTATAAAAATAATAAGGCCGCATCAGCATTACATGCATGTTAACATCCATTAACGTGTGCTAATCTTTAGTAATCATGACAGTTAGGGGCTCTTTTAAAAAAGTGCATTTTTGCACCTAATGTGTATTTAGCACAAAAACTAATGCACATTAAATAAAAAGCCTCTGCGGTACCTGTCGGGGGCTTGACCAGCATGTTCCCGGCAGTTAATGTGCCACTGCGAACCCTAAAGGTATGGTGCAAGTCCCATGGGATGCGCCTAATTCCACCTATTGTGGTGGTGTTAGGTGCATCCACAATAAGCATAACATTCACAGTGTATAATATGTCCCCCTGTGCTAATTTCAATGTGCTCTCTATACCCACTCTTTGCTCTTATCATGGCAGTTCAGCGGCCCAGCACACAAGTGGCAGTTAGTGTATGAATCAGCACATGGTAAATGTCCTGCCCCCACTGCAATGGTTACCATAGGGTTACCCGCGGTTGCCGGGACTCTGCCCGCGTCCTTTAACTTAGGTTAGCTGTCGGGGATCTGGAAATCACTTCCCCAGCAGCTAACGTGGAGCACTTTCTCCTAACACAAGCTACATTAGCGTGGTTGCACTTAACCACACCTATTCAGGTGGTGCTAGGTGACCCTGCGCTAATGCGGTTAGCATGCTGTGTGGACCGAATGCTAAGTACACTGAGCTCAGCATGCCCACTCTGCCCCTAACCTGCCCGCACATGACCCTAATTGAACCACACTAACTGTCATGGCCCTGAAATAATGGCAACATGTGTGCCGGCAGGCCTTCAGTGAGCACCAGAGCACACACTGCCAGCTAGCTCCCTTTAGTAAAAGGCCCCCATTGAGTAGTAGTTGTCCATTTGTTTTGATTGTCTCTATTCCAGTTTTGATTGTCCCTATGCTAGAATACAGAACTAGCTGGTGTCAGCTGTAGTACCCACTTTTTGATTCAGCAAAACTCTATTAGAGGCTTGATGGACCTTGGTCTGACCCAGTATGGCATATCTTATGTTCTTACGTTCTTATGTTCTATTGAATTCAAGCAGTTAGACATGACAAAGAGGCTACTTTTATAGTCTAGACTAATATGCTTGGAAATTTTTCCAGTTCAATTAAACTTTGAAAGTCCCCAAACATGTGCATGTTCATGTATTTTTCAGCAGCCTATACAGTTTAGAAATCTTTTAGAACAGTTTTGGATGCCTTTGGTTTTTGTTAGTTACGTACGTGCATTATTTTGCTGTCATCGGGGAGGGATTTCATATGATATAGAATGGGATTTTTATTAGCATCTTCTCATAGAATTGCCTTCACCTCATTTATGAGAATCCTACTGATAAAGCATATTTGATTGCAATGTAGCCAGAAAATTCCCTAAAATGTCTTCTGATAGAGGCAGAACTGGGGATTTTCTTCCTATTCTCCTCTGCCCAGCTTAATTAACTAGTATTGGCCTGTAGACGCTTTCACCATTTACATTTGAGGGTTCATCTGCTTACTTTATGGATGAGCTGTCTGGAGTGCTGTGGTTATACCATGATACCCCATCACAGGAAAAGAAAATAAATCTCCGACCTAGAACTTTCCTATGACAACTAGGAACACTGGCTTTTATCTTACAGAGAGGTAGCCACTATTGTATAATAAGGTTTTTGACAATTCAAAATTAGTTCTTATTCATTCAAAGCCTCACCTGTCATCTAGAAATAATAAGTTTTCAAACCAGCAACTCTCTCTCTATGCAAGACAAAAAACTAACACAGATTTTATACTAAACAATAAAGTCTGTACATTTTGACATTTCAAACCAGCTCTAGAATGTAGATATTCATGTGAGCAGCTGTGGTTTACTATGAGACTCTTGTTTCTTGTTCATTTCTCAAAAGAGAAGTTGTTGTCTACTAAAGCCACTAAAGCAGCTCTTAATGTTTGAATAGTTGCAAAGAAACTGCTGGAAATAAAGAGGGACATGCCAAGCATACTACAGTAGTTTTAGGATGCACCTGGGCCCATGTTGGAGGAGGGCAGCATTTGTAAATCAAAAGGTGATGCTACATCAAAGCAAGATCGCAACTTGGCCATTTAGGGGTAATTTTTATAAGGCACGCCTACATTACTGTGCATGTTTATGCATATAAATCATGGTATTTCAGTCATTTATGCACATAAATGACCATTTACGCAGTACTGGAATTGGATGCTTTCTGAATGTACGTGTGTTGGACCGATGATGTTTACTTTCACTGTGGGTGTGCATAGGGTAGTTTGGGAGGAGCATCTACAGAGCACAAATTTACATGTTTAAATTATAAAATATTATAATGTATGCACATTCCTGCAAACCCTAGGTGCAGGCATTTATGCTAGCCATAGGACCAGCGTAAGGGCTTGCACCTAGTTTAACTTACATTTTAGACCACTCCTGCCTCTGTTTTATAAAGCATGCATATTCCGTACTTTATAAAATAGGCATGAAATGTCTGCATACAAATGTCTGTAAATCTAATTGACCCTTTTAAAATAACCCCCAGAAGGTTGATTCACTAATGTTAATGTGGCGCCCTTAGTTCCAGTTGGGCTGATTTATTAAAACAGTGCTTCTCAATCCTCTCCTGAAGATATATCTAGCCAGCTGGATTTTCATGATTACCACATTAATATACATGATAGAGATCTTCATACAGTGGGTCTCCCATATATGCAATCTGTCTCATACATATTTTTTTTGGTATTCCTGAAAATCCACAGGAGAGGGACGAGAAGCATTGCACTAAATAATGCATATGTGACCATGCTAACATTAGCACCCCTTAACATGCTTTAGTGAATTGGCCTCTTAGAGGTGATAGGAAAGATGCCTCTACTCTTTACTTCATTTCAGTTTTGACTTTTGTGTTTTCAACATGCTAAGGGACCTTTTACTAAAGTGTGTTAAGCAGTTACTGCACATAAAAACCCAGTAATAACTGCACAAGGACCTGTGGTAATTGTTATTGTGGGGAAATGTCACATACCATGTGCTGAATCAAGCACTAGCTGAAAATTACTCATTGGAGTGGTAAATAGGTTGATTAGAGGTAAAACGTGGGCATGGTGAGTACAATGCAGTTAGCATGACATAATGAGTGCTAACTATCGCTGTAGCATTTAGCGCAGGTAGACCTAATGCCACCTCAGTAGGTCCAGTTAAGTGAACCTGTGATAATTCGCAAAGGCCCGAATGTGCGCTAAGGGGCCTGCCTGCCCAATAGCTGCTAAGCACATGCTGGCTATGCTCCCAACATTTACCATGGAGCAGTTGAACCTAATGTATGTTAATTTTACTTCTACTACTGATCATTTCTACAGCGCTACAAGGCGTATGCAGCGCTGTGCAGACACATGTAAAAGATGGTCCCTGCTTATTAGAGCTTATAGCTCCACTATCCATCGATTTTCTGATACTATATGGAAAATATTGGGCCAAACGTCCCTCTAAGTGGTCCAATGATATCTGTAGGGAGGAGCTTAGTGGTGAGAGAAGCAGGCTGGAACCAGGGAACTCAGGGTTGAAATCCCACTGACACTTCGTGTGGCTTTGGGCAAATCGCTTAACCTTCCATTGCATCAGGTACATATTATGGAGCTCTTTTACCAGCATGCATAGGTTTTTTTGCATTTAATGTGCATTTAGCACCAAAACTAATGTGCCTCCGTGGTAACTGTCAGGGTTGTGGCAAGCATTTTTCTGGCAGTTAATTCACAAATGCATACCCTAATGCATGGCACAATTACCCATTGATGGCATTAATTCACCCATGCTAATTTCAGCAGTGACACAATGCATGATCTGTCCCCTGCACAAACCGCAACGTACTCACTATGCCAACTCTGTGCCCTTAACCCACCTATTCACCACCTCAACATGCAATTAGCAGTTAGCACGCAAATCAGTATGTGGTAACTGTCGTGCCCCTAGAGCAGATCTTTATGCACAGTTACTATACATGAACATGCATGCTCACTCCTTAGCACACTTTAGTAAAAGGGTCTCTTAGATTGGAGATAGGAAACACCTACTGTACCTGAATATAACTCACCTTTAACTACTGCTAGAATAGAGAGAGCAAAATAAATAAACCATGATGGGGCAGAGGGAGAATGGATCAAAATGTATTCATTTTACAGGTTTTATATACCACTTTATCATTTCAGTCAAAGCAGTTTACATTGTAACTTAAAAAATACATTAAACTGGGACGTTGATAACTTGGATTTTTCCGAGGCAATGGAGGGTTAAATGACTTGCCCAAGGCCACAAGGAGTGCTAGTGGGAATCAAACCTTGTTCTTGTGGCTCCCACACCAGTGCTCTGACCATTAGGCTACTCCTCCACTCCAGACAGCAAAATAGCCAGATAGCAGCAGTTTTCAAATAGCCAATGAAGGTCCTCCTAGAAGTTTTATTCATAATTTGCAAATCTGAGAATGGAAATTTAGAGGTGCAAATCATGAAATATCTCCAGAGCTCTTTTAAAAAGTGCTTACCCATGCCGCCTTCACTGCTGCCGCTCCCACAGTATTTGAGACCTTTGAGCCTGGGCATCTCAGATTTCACCTGGCTGGCCTTTCTAAAATGTGCTTTCACTCACTTAGCTTCAGCAGGCCTAAACGAAACATAAAATAGTGGTGACGGTGCCTGTATAACAAATATATATTCAGTGCAGCTGGCTGTAAGTACACCAACACCGAATATATATATTCATTTAAAAGCTGGTGTTGGCATTTAAATTCATTTACTTACCGCTGACACTGAAAATTGCCCCCTGTTCTTTCAGCTTAATACACAAAAGGAGAGTATGAATTACCTAATCTGAAACAAAGAGAAAATGTCTCTTGAAAATGGAAAGTGAAGTTGTATGCAGTTAGTTTCAGAGATGCACTATACAACTTCCACCTCAACAGAGACCTTTGCAGGCACTATATATCTATATCTATATGTAATTTATTCTCACAATTCTGACAGAATAATCCTGCCATGATATTAATCAGAGTCCCCTTCCAACCACAAGCTGCAAATCAGTCTGAACACCATTAATCTTTTGGTAGGATTATAACATTTCAAAACCATCCCGTATTATACAGGACAGTCCAGTATTTTAAGGATTTGTCCCTGGAATCATCTTACTTTGGTTGGGATGCCTAAATGTCCCCTACTTTAAAACACGTGTCCCGCTCCTACACTCCTTCACATTTGTACCAGCGGACTTCTCCACTCCAACTGAAATTTTCAAAGGGAAACTATTTATATGAGACTATTTTCATGAGAGATACAGAAACATATACACATGCATACACTCAGTCACACATGCATATGCATTCATCCACCGCCCACCTCCCAAATGAGGTACACACATGCACACTAGCACTTTTCAGAAAGACAGATTCTGTCTCTGACTGTCTAACGGTGCCGTGCTGCTTCTGTACTTCTCTACTTCATTGCCCCCTCCCCTTCAGTTCTCGCTTTTGCTATCAGTTCTTTTTCTCAGTCTGCAATAGCCTCCTCACACTTTACCCCATTCCTCTTACATTTCTACCCTTTCTCAGCAACCCCACTCACCCCTACCAAGAAACCCACTTATTCCACTAACTTTCTCCCAGATCCTGTGCAGAAAATCAGCCCACCCTTCCTATGACTAGTGCAGCCTTTCCATTGGCTGGAATCTACCACTTACTCTGCACAGTGAGGGGGGAGCACTGGCGAGCTGTAGAGCTAAACTCTGAAAAAAAAACAAACAAACAAAAAAAAAACCCAGACAATTTAGACATCATTCTGACTAAGACAGCTAGTTTACAAAGTTGTAGAATCCTAAAAAAATGTAGATGGTTGGCAATCATAAACTCCTGAGTACTCAACACATCTGACAAATCTGGGTCTCCTTCCGCCCCAGGGCCCATGCAATCATCAGTCAGACAAAGCCAGCCAATAGGCTGCAGCAGACACAGCCAGCCAACAGGGAGCAGGGGAAGATGGGAACAGTAGCTAGGATACAGAAAACTTCCTTTCTTCCTTGTCCTGCAGCTCTGGAGTATGGTGGGGGGGGGGGGGGTTGCTACAGATAAACAGACCTACAGGAGAAAATATTGGGGGTGCTCAAGCACCCACAGAGCTGGCGCCTATGATCCTGGGGCCAACATCAGTATCAGTATCACGGTCAGTAGTGAGCAGATTTTGTTGATTCGTCATCTGTGTATGCTCTTATCTAGGGTGCGTGTTTCTATTTCATATATAGACTTTATTTTCATTTTAAAATGCCAAAAATAAAGTGTGTCTTTAATGACAAACAAGAAAATGGATACCCAGTCATTAAGAAACATTCTGGTGATAGCACAGTATTCTGTAACAAATGTCGGTCTTCCTTTTCAATCGCACATGCAGGAAAGGGTGACATTGTTCAGCATCTAAAGACAGACAAACACAAGACAGCAGTTGTGCTTCTTCAAATAGAATTGTGACTTCTTTTTCTAAAAGTCAAACTTTTGATGAGAATACTCAGTCACTGGCTACAATTGAGGGTACATGGGCTTATCACTGTGTTGTCCACAACCATTCTTTTTGATTGTCATACAATACTTCAAAACTGTTGAAAAATACTCTTGTGTGTGAACCAAAATGGAAGCAATCGTCTGTGATGTTTTCAAATCTGACTCTATTGATTCCCTCAAGAGAGACCCTTCTGAGGCAAGTTTTTTAACAATTTTTTGTGATTGCTCAAACCATGGAAGCATTAAAGTGTGCCCAATTTTTAAGGTATTTTCTTCTGAGAAAGGGGTTCAGGTAAAAGTTATTGATGTCCATGAATTTAAAGGCAAAACCTCAGACATTCTTTCCAAAAGCATCCTTGATACAGTTGAGTCCAATGGGCTAAAATCCAAAGTTTTGGCATTATATGCTGACAATACCAATTGAAATTTTGGTGGAGCCGCTAGGAGGGGTAGTAACAATATTTTTTATAAGCTGCAAAAAGATTAAGGACATAATTTAATTGTTGTAAACTGTGCAGCTCACATTGTTCACAATTGTATTAGCTCTGCTGCCGAATGCCTGCCATTTGACATTGAAGTTATGGTTGACAAGATATTCTGACATTTTAACATTTATACAGTGAGAATTGAAGAACTTAGAGATGTGTGATTTTGTTGAGAGTGAGTATCCAAAGCTCCTCAGATACAGAAACACTAGGTGGCTGGCTTTACTAAGAGCCATAGGAGAGGTTAATTAAAATGTTCCAACCAGTGAAATATATTTTTTGAGCAGGAAAAATGCCCAGTTATCAAAAAATGTTTTGAGAATGAATCAGCAGAGGTTTGGCTGTACTTTCTGCTCAGTCAGGCTGTGTGATTGTCCAAAATGTGTCTTTAAAAATTGAGTCTCAAAAAATCTCAATGATAGAGGTGGCTGGAGTAATCAGTGGCCTTAGAAACAAGTTAGTAACTAGGAAGAATGAAGAGTTTTTGCCTCTGACAATCGGAAAGAAGATAAGAACATAAGAACATAAGAACATAAGATATGCCATACTGGGTCAGACCAAGGTCCAACAAGCCCAGTATTCTGTTTCCAACAGTGGCCAATCTAGGTCATATGTACCTAGCAGTTTCCCCAAGGGACACAGGTTCCACAATGCTTGTATTGGTTCAAGCATTGATATCCTGGGTCCCTTCTTAATAATGGTTTATGGACCTTTCCTCCTGGAACTTGTCCAAACCTTTTTTAAACCCAGCTACACTAACAGCCTTTACTACATCCTCCGGTAACAAATTCCAGAGTTTGATTACACGTTGAGTGAAAAAATATTTTCTTTTATTAGTCTTAAATAGGGGGGTATTCATGTGTCTTGTGCTGCTGAGGTAAGCTATATTCTGATTTGATTTAAATTATAGCTCTTAGCTGCTGCTAGGCTCTAACTTCTTATGAAATTTAAACTACAAGCTCTCTGCTGGGTTCTAAATTTAACCAGAAAGCTCTTTTCTTTTCTGTGTTTTAAATTTAAGCTAAAAGTACTTTGCTGATGCTAGGCCCTGAGTGACTATTAAATTTAGACTACAAGCTCTCTGCTGGGTTCCAAATGTAACCAGAAAGCTCTTTTCTGTGTTTTAAATTTAAGCTAAAAGTACTTTGCTGATGCTAGGCCCTGAGTGACTATTAAATTTAAACTACAAGCTCTCTGCTGGGTATGAAATGTAACCAGAAAGTTCTCCTCTGTGTTTTAAAACTAAAAGTAATTTTCTGATGCTAGGCCCTGAGTGACTATTAAATGTAAACTACAAGCTCTCTGCTGGGTTCCAAATGTAACCAGAAAGCTCTCTTCTGTGTTTTAAATTTAAACTAAAAGTACTTTGCTGTTACTAGGCCCTGAGTGACTATTAAATTTAAACTACAAGCTCTCTGCTGGGTATGAAATGTAACCAGAAAGTTCTCCTCTGTGTTTTAAATTTAAACTTAAACTGCTGCTACTAGGCCCTGACTGATTTAACAAAAATAGTGGATTCACAGATTAATTAGCTTTAATACAGAGAATTCCTTTTAGAAAATTACCAGAAGTATATACTCACAGTTGCAGATCTCTCTCCAGAGGTAACAGTCCCTTTTTCTAGTCCTTCAAGATCTTGAAGAAGAGGGCAGCATTGATGAAGCAGATTTCAAGCAATTTGTGTCATCTTTTTACACCACTTGCATTGATTACTTAGATCAGTGGACTACTTACTTCCAGGAGACTGGAAAACAGTGGACTCTCCTTCAAAAACAACCAGAGTGGTGTGAGCTAAAGTTGTCTTTAGAATACTTTTTGTCTACAAGACTGGCCTAGATTCAGTAACTAATGATACTGAACTGTTTCAGTTCTCTTGTTTTAAGTCATTCATTTCTGAAGAAAAAGTTAAAGAATGGAAAAAAACAGACACCACGGTTGACGAAAAATGGAAGGAGGTATTTGGACACCTTAAAAGTAATGAGGTACCATATAAAAATTTATGCAAACTGGTTGAATTTTTTTTTATGTTTGCCAGATTCCAATGCTCCAGCTGAAAGGTATTTTTCAATCATGAACAAAGTGTGGTTTACAGAAAAAAGACATCTGCATGTAGAGCTTCTCAAATGTCTAATGATTGTAAAGTACAATTATGAGTTGAGTTGCCCAGAGGTTTTTAATAATCTTAGTGGAAATGGTGATATTTTGAAGAAAATAAGTAGGCCTGATTGGCACATTTGTAAGTAAAGTTATAAATCTAGCCTACTGATTACAATTTTGGGTGAAAATTAAAATTGTAATTATAAACATATTTTTTATTTTCCTTAACTTTGAACCCCACAGCTTGATTGGATATCCCATATTTGAACTTAGAAAAGTTGGTCAGGTTAGGGGCAGGGGGAATTGGTAGATGGCAATCTATAGTTTACAGGTTTCTGAGGACATATTTCTACATGAACAAAGTAATTCTGAAAGAATTAGTGAGTGATATTTCAATAACCCCACCCCCAGATGTACTATAAGGCTTTCTGCTCAGCAAATTGGTTACATGAGAATGATTTGTAAATCACAGAGGACCATAGGATCCATTAATCACAAGATATAATCTGAGAATCACAGGATAGGTTTGGAAAAAAACCAAATGAATTGTTTATCACTAATCTTGGAAGGTTCCTCTTTTACAACAGAAGCATCAGCCTACCTCGGGTTTCAAGCAGAACTATAAGCCATATTGATTAAAAAAAGTCTAAATACGATACTATGGAAGAAGAAGAAAGCATTTTTCCTGAATCCCTTTAAAGCATCATTTTTCAATATTTACAGGCAAAAGACGTGTAAGCGTGTCAGAGTTGTTGAAAGACCTGCATTGGAAAACACTGCTATATTATCAGGATGTGTTTAAAAATAGTTCCATAAAAGAGGTAATTTTCAAAAGTCAATGTCATGTTTAGGTGGCCACACAGACATGTACAGTAAATGACTTTTTATAAAATACCGACAGAGGTAAAAGTATGTACTTTGATATGAAGCACATACTTTGCCAGTAGGTATTGCTGGGAGCGTGATCTGGGCAGAGGATGAGCAAACCTGTCATACACACATGTAGATTATAAAATACCCTAATCTACTCAACATGTGTGTGTAAAAATATGCACAATCATTTATAACAGAACATAAGATATGCCATACTGGGTCAGACCAAGGTCCATCAAGCCCAGTATCCTGTTTCCAACAGAGGCCAATCTAGGTCATACGTACCTAGCAGTTTCCCCAAAAGACACAGGTTCCGCAATGCTTGTACTGGGTCAAGCATTGATATCCTGGGTCCCTTCTTAATAATGGTTTATGGACCTTTCCTCCAGGAACTTGTCCAAACCTTTTTTAAACCCAGCTACACTAACAGCCTTTACTACATCCTCCGGTAACAAATTCCAGAGTTTGATTACACGTTGAGTTTTCTTTTATTAGTCTTAAATAGTTTACCCTGTAGCTTCATTGTATGTCCCCTAGTCTTTCTATATTCTGATAATGTAAACAATCGATCTACGTTTACCCGTTCCACTCCGTTCATTAATTTATAGACTTCTATCATATCTTCCCTCAGCCGTCTCTTTTCCAGGTTAAAGAGCCCTAACCTTTTTAGTCTTTCTTCATAGGAGTATCCTTCCATCCCCTTTACTATTTTGGTGGCTCTTCTCTGAACCTTTTCTAATAACTCTATATCCTTTTTAAGATACGGCGACCAGAACTGCACACAATATTCAAGGTGCGGTCTCACCATGGAACGATATAGAGGCATTATAATATCTTTTGTTTTATTTTCCATTCCTTTCCTTATGATACCTAGCATTCTATTTGCTCTCTTGGCTGCCGCTGCACACTGGGCCGAGGGTTCCAATATGTTATCCACAATGATGCCCAAATCATTTTCCTGGGTGGTGGTTCCTAATGTGGAACCCTGCATTGTGCAACCATAGTTTGGGTTGTTCTTCCCCAAGTGCATAACTTTGCACTTGTCCACATTAAATTTCATCTGCCATTTTGATGCCCAGTCTTCCAATTTATCAAGATCCTCTTGCAATTTTTCACAATCCTCTTGGGTTTTAACAACTTTAAATAGTTTTGTGTCATCTGCAAATTTGACAACCTCACTCGTTATTCCACTTTCCAGGTCATTTATGAACATGTCAAAAAGCAGCGGACCCAGCACAAATCCCTGGGGTACACCACTATTCACCTTTCTCCACTGGGAAAATTGGCCATTCAGCTCAACCCTCTGCTTTCTATCTTCTAACCAGCTCCTCATCCACAGTAGTACACTGCCTCCTATCCCATGACTCTTTAGTTTTGCCAAAAGTCTCTGATGAGGGACCTTGTCAAAGGCTTTCTGAAAGTCCAGATACACTATATCAACCGACTCACCTTTGTCCACCTGTTTATTCACACTTTCAAAAAAACATAACAGATTAGTAAGACAAGATCTTCCTTGTCTAAAGCCATGTTGGCTGTCTCCCATTAGGCCATGACTTTCTACATGCTGAGTAATTTTATACTTTATGATGGTTTCTACCATTTTTCCCGGCACTGACGTCAGGCTCACTGGTCTGTAGTCTCCCGGATCACCCCTGGAACCCTCCTCAAAAACTGGTGTTACATTGCTAGCAAGTGCAATATACACTTAAGCTTGCTAGCAAGTGAAATATACATTTATGGTATATTCCTTGCCACTTATGCTAATATTTTATAGAGCCATGTGACAGCCTTGTGTCCAAATTTCCTTTCTCAAAGAGAATTTAACTTAACACAGTTATATCTAGCACCAGAAATCAGTCCCATAAATTCTACAAAGCAGCACAATATATACCAGGCTTATCCAGCTGGGTTAATCCTGCAGGATTTGGTCTTCCTGCTGGCCATCAGTTTTTTCACTATTCCTCTTATTCAGTGCTTTAATATCACCATTCAAGCTATCCCAAACAAGTAATTTGAATCTTTAGTCTATTCCTACCTCACATTAACAGTTCATTACTGCTAAAGGTGGACCATTTTCTATGGTAGTATTCACTGCAAACTCCTGCTACCAACCACCCACTTGCCCTTGGGAATCCTTATATTTACCAAAATTGTTGTCTTGCAGGGTATGTCTTTCTAATTGAAAGGAACAGACAAATCCCTCAAACAAAAGTCATATGTGCTATGATTGAAGTCTGTAGCAGATTAAAAATCCTCTTCCAACTTCTAGACAAATAATCCAAAATACCACTCCACAATCAAGCTATATATCCTTCCTACCACATGCCTTGCCATGGCTTTATTCAGTTGCTGCACAAACCTCCACATCTTCTTCCTCTGTTTCAGGATTCACTTAACTAACTCTATCCAAAGTCTCCACTTTCATCCAACCTCTGTCCTTTTGGTTTCAGTACATCCATATACTGCAATTATCATAACCTTCAAGGTCATTAACAAAACAGCCCCTACAGCCTTAATCGACCTTGTTCACCCTATATCAGCAAACAGAGAGAGGAGATCCTGCACAGCTAACACTCTACAGATCCCCAAAGAAATAACGAAATGCAACAAATCAACAAAAAACAGAGCCTTTAGTCTCTATGCCCCTAGCTGCTGGAATGCCCTCCCAGCGTCCATCAGAACCATAACAAACCTAACCCAATTCAGAAAGACGCTAAAGCACCACCTATTTCTCCTACACTACTGGCAATACACCAACCTAACACCATCTATCACACGCACAACAAAGACCATTTGAAATGCTGTCAAAGATTGTACATATTGTAGATACAAATTGTAGATAACTATCTTAAATTGTATATAGTTCCCCTGTTGAATTCCAAGTTCAATCCCCTGTTTCATTGTAAGTGCCTACTTTGCACAATATCGTTATATGTAAACCGCGCTGATTTTTAAGTGCGGTATATAAGAACCATAAATAAATAAATCCACCTCCATGTGTGTGGAGTGGAGGAGTGGCCTAGTGGTTGGGGCAAGGTACTTTAGGCAGGAAGGTCAGGGGTTCAAATCCCAAGAGAGGGCAGCAACCTTGGGCCGGAAGGACTGGGGTTTCTAGTCCCACAGGTGCTCCTTGTGGTCTTGGACAAGCCACTTAACCCTCCATAGCCCATGTTCCCTGTAAAATAGTTATCTCCAAGTTATAATGCCCTGTTCAATGTAATTTCAATTTGTTCAATGTAAACAACACTGATGCAGAATAGCGCAGTATATAAGGAGAAATAAATAAATACATCTCCATGTCTTCCTACAACTGCCACCTTTGAAAGTTTGTCACTTCCTTTTGATGTGAAGCCCCATCCACCCTACTCTCAGGACTTTGCCTCATGGGCCCTTCCTATCCAATATTTTTTTGGGGGGAACTTCCTCTGCCTCTAGGAATGTAGAAAAATGTAGTCTTCTCAATGGCAAAAGTTCTAGTGGGGGGGACCCTATTTTGGCTCCCCGCAGTGACTTACCCCCCCTATGGTGGCATGACACACCCCTCCCCCCATGGCGACAACAATGCTGCGACCCCCTCAACATCCTCAAAGCATCTCTGGGCCTGAAACGAAGGCAGCATGGCAACTGCTAAAAGTATCTTTGCTGTGCTGCCATGTGGGCACCCTTCTTGACCGGGCCCCCATGCATTGTGGGGCTGCTTGGGTGGAATTTACTCTGCAGAGTCTTATCCTTCTATAGAGAGAGTTTCAGTCTTACCAGCCTCACCAACCTCATAAGGCTTTGGAGTTGCCTTCTGCTTACACTAGGTACTTACTTTTCTTTATAAAATAGCAACTATGTAGGTGCCTCTGCAGGGGTGGCTCAAGGTATCTGCTGCCTGAGGCAAAGAATGAGATGGTGCCCCCCCCCCTTAGAGGGGGCGGGGCTTTTTCAGAATTCCAATCAGGGACTGAACCAAACCAAAAATCCAATTAGATTATATGGAGGGAATGCAAGATGTTTGCACACAGGGCCATACCAAGCTGCAATTGCGCCCTGTGCGACTTGCAGCTTAGGCACACGCCCCTCCTCCCCCCATACCTCCGTCCAGCGCTGCCTGCTCTTTCCCTTCTGCTGCCACCCTCTGTTTTTTTCAAGACAGCACCAGCAGCAGGGAAAAAGCAGGCAGCGCTGGGCAGAGTTATGGGGAGGAGGAGGGGGGCATGCGCCCGATCTGAAAGGCACCGGCACTTTAAGCAGATCTGTCCCTCCCTGCTCTGACATCAAGTCGGAGGAGGGAGGGACCAGACCTGCTAAAAATGTTGAGAAAAAGCTTGGGGGGTACATTTTGGCTGCCTGCTATTGTCCTGCCAGTGGCAGCAGGGCAACTGCAGACAGCCGAAATGCGCCCCCCAAGCCTTTGCGCCCCATGCGGCTGCATCGCTTGCACAGGGCTAGGTACGGTCCTGTTTGCACACCAAGGAACTAAAAGAGAGCAAGAATCAACAGCACAGTTTATAAAACTAAATTATAACTAATTTTTATTTTGTTGTTATAAATTGCGTTATAGTTCTTGCTTTTTCTTTTTCAACATATATTTTGCATCCACAGTGGGTGCAGAGCAGAACCAGGACATTCACCCATAGACCTCAATATTTAAAAAAAAAAAATCTGATTCTGATCATCTCACTAACAACAACAACCACCACTATTCTCCAGTACCAGGCATATTGTGAACTAATACAAAACCCTACAACAAAGAGCAAACCTACCATACCATACCATATCAGCACAAACTTCCAAAACTCACATAAGGAGCCCATCCAAAAAAAGTGTCACTGTAAATACTACAGTGGGCCCTGTAACATCCATACACCTATCTGAAAAGCTGAACAAGTCAAATTACTAGAGTACAGTATAGATCTTTATGTACAAACCCTATGTTAACAGAACACCTGACCTCAATCACACACAACATCGACCATCACCAAGTACAGAAGTAACCACAATCTAAAGTAAAAATAAACATATGTAGACAAAATTTAAACTGAAACCCCAAGAAGCCAGAGTCCACATGCAGTGCAACATCAGATAAATAAGAGATGCATTTCCCCAATACTGTGTAAAATATAAAGATAGCACAAAGTCCAATCACTAAAATGAAATAAAATTATTTTTTCTACCTTTGTTGTCTGACCATTTTATTTTCTGATCATGCTGGTCCCGATCTGAGGCTTCTGCTTTCCTGTCTTCTCTTAGCTCTCTTTCTGTGGCCTATGGTCCTTCTGCCATTTCTTATCTCTTCTTTTGTTTTCTTCACTTCTTTCCATCAGCCTATTTCCAGTCCCCGTAACCCTTCCCAGTATCAGCCCCTTTCCAGTCCTCCCTCCCGGTACCTTCCAATGTCAACTTGCATTCCCATGACTGCCATTGGTGTCCATTCCCTTCCAGTCCCCCTCCTTACCCACTGTCCAGCTCCTTCTAGTCCAAATACCATGGCAGCCCCTCTCAGCATCCACTCCCTTCCAATCCCATTCTCCCATCCCCTTGCATCAGCCCATTTGTAGCCCTAGCCACCAGTTTTCTTCCAAAGCCAGAAGCTCTATCCTTCCCACCATCAGCCCATTTCCAGTTTCAGCCCCCCCCCCCCCCATCAGCTCACTTCCAGTGCTGGTCCCCCCTCAACCCCATTACCATGCTAGCCTCCCCTAATCAGCCCATTACCAGTCCTACCCCCCATCAGCCTATTACCAGTCTTAGCCTCCAGTAATCAGCTCATTTCCAGTGCTAGTCCCCCTTCAGTCCATTACCAGTCCTAGCCTCCTCTAATCAGCCCATTTCCAGTCCTAATCTCCCCGATCATCTCATTTCCAATGCTAGCCCCCCATCAGTCCATTACCAGTCCTACCACTCCCCATCAGCCCATTACCAATCCTAGCCTTCCCTGATTAGCTCATTTCCATAGCTAGTCCCCCCTCATCCCATTACCAGTGCTAGCCTCCCCTAATCAGCCCATTACCAGTCCTACCCCCCATCAGCCTATTACCAGTCTTAGCCTCCAGTAATCAGCTCATTTCCAGTGCTAGTCCCCCTTCAGTCCATTACCAGTCCTAGCCTCCTCTAATCAGTCCATTTCCAGTCCTAATCTCCCCGATCATCTCATTTCCAATGCTAGCCCCCATCAGTCCATTACCAGTCCTACCCCCCCCATCAGCCCATTACCAATCCTAGCCTTCCCTGATTAGCTCATTTCCATCGCTAGTCCCCCCTCATCCCATTACCAGTGGTAGCCCCCCTAATCAGCCCATTACCAGTCCCAAACCCCCCTTGATCAGTCCATTCCCAGTCCTAGCCTTCCCTAATCAACCCATTCCCAGTCCTAGCCCCCCCCCCCCGATGTGCCCATTACCAGTGCTAGGCCCCCATCAGCCCATTATAATACTATCATGCACTCTCTCCCTCTGTCCAGCATTTATCCCCTGTCTGTCCAGTATGTCCCCCTGTCTCTCCCCTTTGTCCAGCATTTGCCCCGTCTCTCCCCGTTGTCTAGTACTTCTCCCCTGTCTCCCCCTTTGTCCCCCATCTCTCACCTTTGTCTCTCCTTGTCCTCCTCCTGTCCCCACTCCCTCCACCTGCACCTCTCATTCAGCAGTGGGGGGAAACTCTGGCTGTTTTAATTTTCGATTTTGCTGCCTCTACCCTGCCTCTGTCTTCTCGCTGTGTTTTTTTCCTCAAGAATGCTTATAACAAAAAAAAAAAAAAAAGCGGGAAGGCAGAGGCGACAAAATCTAAAATTAAAACAACCAGAGTGCCGCCGCCGCACAAATTAGCCTGATCGCTTACAGCGATCAGGCTGATTTGTTTGATGCCGGTTATTCCTGCTGGATGAGAGGGAACCCTTGTTAGTTCCCTTCCAGCCCACTCCCTCCATCCATACATCCATGTCAGCCCCCTCCCCCTTCTCCCCATCCATACATCCATGTCAGCCCCCTCCCTCCCTCCATCCATACATCCATGTCAGCCCCCTCCCTCCCTCCATCCATACATCCATGTCAGCCCTCACTCCCTCCATACATCCATGTCAGCCTCCTCCCTTCATCCATCCATATCAGCCCCCTCCATCCATCCATCCATGTCAGCGCCCGCGCTCCATCCAACCATGGCAGTCGCCCCCTGCCCCATGTCATCCCCATTGCAGATTCCCTGCCCCCTCCTCCCCTTTCCCCATGTCTGCCTGCTACCGCCCTGTGCCTCCTTCTTCTGCAGCCACGGTTCCCTGCCTCTTAGGGAACCACGGCTGTGCCGGTGAAGCCATTGTGGAGCCTTCCAGTAAACAAGTGGTAAACAACTTCCTTTGGGGGCGGTACAATGCTGCATGGAGCACATCGAGAGATGGGAAGGCTCTGCAATGGCTTCACCAGCACAGTCGTAGTTCCCTAAGAGGCAGGGAGCTGCGTCTGCAGAAGAAGGGAGGCGGTGAGTTTGCAGCTGCCGAGAAGCGGACTCGGCAGCAACTTGTGTGCTGCTTTTTTTTTTTTTTTAATTTGAAGGCAAAGTGAGGCGGCTGTTTTGGGGGCATTTACCGCCCTCAAAACTTTGCCACTTGAGGCAGCCGCCTCACTTTGCCTCATTATAGAGCCGCCCCTGCCTCTGTGGGCATTTACCCATGGGGACCCTGTTATATAATCCTCTTCCCCGTGTACATGTATGTTAAGTTAGAATGTATATCTTCAATTCTGTGCCCAGCTCTCTTTTTTTTTAAACAAAATGCACAGAAACTTGTGGGAATGGAGAAACTTTGACTGAAAGAAAATAATGTACCCCAGAAGAATGTAAATTCATGTTTTAAAAACGGTCATGATGCACTTTGGTGTATAAGTAATGTTTATCATTGAGATGTATTGATTAGTCAAATTCATCATGTTTGTAATTACCTTTTTTTTATTTTTGTCACACTGTCTCACTTTCCTAATTCATGCTAGAAATGATACCCATGAAGGCATATTTTACAATGGGACATCCAAGTGCAATCTGAGATGTCAAAGCCAGAACATCTGGAAAAAAACGCAGGCACATGCAAGTTCAGTCACAGTTTCAGAAATGTGAATGTGCCCAATATGGATGTCTATAGAGACGCCTACATAGACTTCACCGGAATAGCATCTCAAAATGTGGATGTCTAACAACATAATGATAAAAGTAATGGGTTAGGAGTGGGGTGGCCAGGGTTTGAATCCCAGTGTAGGTCTTTGTGATCCTTGACTAGTCACATAACTCTCCATCTTATCTGGATGTTTTAAGGCCCAAATAGTGGAGTGGAGGAGTAGCCTAGTGGTCGGGGCAAGGTACTTCAGGCCGGAAGGTCAGGGGTTCAAATCCCACTAGAGGACAGCAACCTTGGGCCGGAAGGACTGGGGTTTCTAGTCCCATAGGTGCTCCTTGTGGTCTTGGGCAAGCCACTTAGCCCTCCATTGCCCATGTTCCCTGTAAAATAGTTATCTCCAAGTTATAATGCCCTGTTCAATGTAATTTCAGTTTGTTCAATTTAAACCGCACTGATGCAGAATAGCACGGTATATAAGAGAATGTAAATAAATAAATAAAATAAACAAGCACTTTCTTGATAGCTACTTGTTCCAGCAGCAGGTATAAACATGAATGTGCCCACAGATAGCCCCATCATTTCTGAAATCAAATGGAGATGGGTAGGTACATAGCACCTCCCAGACATGCCTCTTCACCTACTTGGACGTCCCTGCAACAGAGACGTCTGTGGAATGACTGTGGAGATGTCTCCATAATTTTGACATCCATGTGCACATCTTCAGGTGTCTTACATCTTGACTAAGCCTTTTTGAAATTACCTCCAAAGCAAATAGTCGAGTCTCAATATTAATACTGAACAGACAAAAAAAACCAGTAAAGGGCAATTTCAGGAAGGCGGTCTAGGTGTAAAACATAATTTTACATGTAGCAAGTGGGCTAGGCAAAATTTGCTACTATATACATATATAAAAGTATACACTGGGAGGGATGGAGTCTGCATGTATACTTTGCAAAATGCAAAGCACAGAACGTTGAAGACAGACACCTATGTGCATGTATAAATATGCACGAGTACCTGCCCCCATTGCTTGTACATAAAAGCAGTGATTTTAGAAGTGATACCTGCACTTTTTCTTTCCAAAATTACAGCTTTTTACACATCTAGTAATTGATTTTATAAGAGAGCCACATAAAGGTATCATTGATATGCACAAGTCACTGTTTTCAAGGTCTTCCACGTGTAAAGGGGCACTTACACACATACTTTCAGTGATTGCTATTTTGCAAGTATGTGCAGAAAACCAATTGCACATATTTTCAGTGCAGGCATGCACAGTGGAGGATAGAAACATAGAAACACGATGGCAGAAAAATGATCACATGGCCAATCTAGTATGCCCTTCCATATCAACTACAATAGTCCCCTTTTACCTTAGTTGGAGTGCAAATTTACATGCAGAAGTTATAAAATACAATAATGTGCCTGCATCCCTGAAAATTCTAAGTAAATTTCACTGTCATAGAGCAGGCATAATTGGTCGTGCCTAGTTTGCACAGATGTTTTTATCACCTAAGCCCATATTTTATAAAATAAAAACCATGTATACTTCACTTTATAAAATAAGCCTCAACAAAATGCATAATACTTTGTGGGAGTTTATGAATTAACCTGGGCCCCTAGTTTAAGGCTGCCAAAAACAAGGCATATTTTAGGCTCCTACTTTTCTTTATAAAATGGCAATGTAGATGGCCAAAATGCACCTTAAATTAAGGCGTTAGAAAACAAAAAAGAAGCCCAGATTACAATTAATGCTTGATAACAAAGGACCTCAACCACAAGTAAGCTTAAAATGCAAGGTGGCCCTCTAGCATAAAAGCCCTTCATGGCCACTGCTAGTTATGCTCAAACATTGTTTGACTTTTTTTATTTTTCACATTTTTCCCAGATATAATTTAAGACTTTTTGGTTAAGGTGTGGACATGTCTACTAAAGGTGGTGTTAATGCTCACATACAGATTTAGAAGATGCATGAATAAATTATAAAATGTTATAATTTACACACTTACTTTGTGTGCTCCACCCAAACTCCGTTCATGCACTTGCCCACAGTGAAAGTATGCACCATCAGATCTAGATGCACCCTAATAAAATAGCACCCAGCATAAAGAGGTCATTTATGGATGCAAGTCTCCATTTATGCACGTAAATGACTGAAGTACGGAGATTTTGAAGTATTCTTTCCATCGAAATCTAGGCATCTCCTCATATTTTTGTAAGGGAATGCCTAGTTAAAGTGGTTTTTAAGGTACTTATTGAAGCCTATTTTATAAAAAAAAAATTAGGTACCTATTTCCCTTATTAGCCTACGTGATAAAAATTGTTCCTTAAGTAAATGCCCATGCTTAGTTATTTGAAACAACGCATGCAAATTATAGTATTCTATAATCCGGGGAGAGGGGAGGGGGTATGCAAAGGTATTTACATGATTTGCAAACCTGCAAACCCTGTATAAGCTGCTCTGTGGGATATTCAGCAGCACTAACATAGGTAGTGCCACTGCTGTGACACACCCTGACGCTAACCAGTTAGTATCAGGACACACCGTGGACGTTCCAGGGCGACACCCATCACTAACCGGACAGCAGCTCAATATCGCTGCTGCCCGGTTAGCAATACATAGCAAAAGTCAGGTGCAAGAAACCCTGGTGTAACTGGGCGGCAGCGAAATATTGCCACTGCCTGGTTAGCTTTGCCGCAACCCAGGCAACTCAGATATTCAGTGCTGGAGCCCAGATATGGCCAATCAAAACCTACGAATCACAAACAAAGTTATAAAACAAATGCAAAAATATAGCCGAAACCATTAAATTAGGTAATCAGGTAAGTTCTGATGAGCAGGGACTGTCTTTCTTTGTGTATATACTGTGCTGCGTATGCCTTGTCATGCTTTATAAATGACTAATAGTAGCAGTAGTAATCAAAAGATTAAATATCCCTTTAATATTAATCAAAATTGCATATACATTTAGTATATACAAAATTAACATATATTCAAATCATACAAATTTCATACCCACACCCCACACATAGGAATCAGAACAACACATCTAAAATCACACTGACAGAGGGCCCCCACTTATATGCACTCATAAACAATGCTACTGTGCAGTGGTGGCCAAGAAAGCAGATAGAATGCTAGACATCATAAGGAAAGGAATGGCAAATAAAACAAAAGATATTATAATGCCTCTGTATCGTTCCATGGTGCTACCACACCTCAAATATTGTGTGCAATTCTGGTCGCCATATCTTAAAAAGGATATAGCATTATTAGAAAAGGTACAGAGAACAGCCACCAAAATGGTAAAGGGGATGGAAGGATACCTCTATGAGGAGAGACTAAAAAGGTTAGGGCTCTTCAACCTGGAAAAGAGACGGCTGAGGGGAGATATGATAGAGGTCTATAAATTAATGAATGGAGTGGAACGGATAAACGTAGATTGGATATTTACCCCTACGCTCTTGGTGCGTCCTTTTTCCTTAAATTCCCTTGCAAATGTTTAGTTACTTTAAGTGGCACCAAGTATGTTTTCTCCAAGATTTCATCTTTAGAATCCTTTCTTCAAAATCAGGTTTCCCCACAGCTGTAACTGGGAAATATTTTGTTGTTATTCGGTAAGCTAGAAATTAGAGGTTTTGTCTAGTATATTGGGCATTAACTCTCTCCTATGGCGCTTTCTTATTTTGTTTTTCTTTATTATTATGTGATATTTTACTGATATGCGCCACTCCCCTGGATGTGGACTATGTCATTTTCTGTTTTATTGTTTGTTGAAAGTTGTTACTGTCTTTTTGAAAATTTCAATAAAAACATTATATATACAAAAAAAAAATAGGAAGATGAGGGGATATGCAATGAAACTACAGTGTAACCCATATGAAAATATTTTTTCACTCAATGTGTAATCAAACTCTGGAATTTGTTACCAGAGGATGTAGTAAAAGCTGTTAGTGTAGATAGTTTAAAAAAGATTCCTGGAGGAAAGATCCATAAACCATTATTAGAGGGGACTCAGAAAATCCACTTCTTGCTCCAGGACAAACATTGTTGAACCTGTGTATCTTTTTGGGGGAACCGCTAGCTCCTTGTGACCTAGATTGGCCACTGTTTGAAGCAGGATACTAGGCTTGATGGGCCTTTGTGTGATCCAGTATGGAATATCTTTTGTTCTTATGTATAAATTGTTAATCATATAACTGATTATACTTATCCATATAAAACAATACTGCAGCAAATATTGCATTAAGCAAAGAAAAACTCCCTTAATATATAAGTCATACGCAGCATTCTGTAACAATTGCGGATGCACAAATCAAAGATCAATTCATACAAGCCCGATAACCCTCATTCCATATAAATAATGACAGGGATAATGTTGCACAGTCCCCACAGAAACAAGTAAAGTTACAATGTACCACACTTTTTTAAAATTGTTTAAAAGCAGAAAGTCCACTTAGCTGAATGACAGTGAAGGCACTAATCATCTCACATTGAAGAATGCAGAATAAATCCACTCCCAACCTCCTTATGTTTCCAACACAGCAGGTCTCTGAGTTCACTCATCAAAATGGCGGGGGGCAATGCACAAATAGCTGCAGGGTTTTCGCCAGGCACAACGGCTGCCACCGGGACTCCTCAAGCAGGCCAAGGAAATGGCAAGACGCTTCAAAGAAGAAACGCCACCCAGATATGGCCGCCTGCACTGAGTATCAGACACTGTGTATTTATGCATTTCACCCACGCTATTCACAAATTCACCCATGTGCATGTCCGTTGACAAAGTACACACCATCAAGAAACATGCACAATTTTATGTTGAGATCATTGATGTACATAGATTGCCACATACATGCAGCAGTGACCAAAATAACCCCCAATTAGGCACATATTTGACACCTAAAGGTATGCATCCCATTATAAAATTACTCCATACTTGCTGCATCCATCTAATGCTAGCCCAGATTTTAACTATAGCTAACATCAATAGAATGCTGACTATAAAACACAATAGATGCTAGACAGCCACGCTTGGAAATTTGATTGAGAATATTTTTATTAAAAACTTTAGAAAAAGAATACAAACATTAATGTCAGAGCGTTAAGGCTCCAGATTCTCTGAACTTGTACCAATACGGTTGAAAGTTCACCTCTTGTAAGTTGGCTGCTTTCTAAATGTGCTATTTGCATTGGAATGTGCTATAAACATGTGAATGATAAGCTCTAAAATGTTTCATATTGAAGATAAAACAATTATTTTATAAGTGGTAAGACTCTGAAGGGGAAAGTAGTCTTTTGGGGACAGAAATGCAGTTATGTCTTTTGTGTATTCCAACCGGCAGCTGCAATTAAACATCTAGATTACTGAAAGATGAAGAAAAAGATAATGGAATTACAGAATAAAGGGAATACAGGTAGGGTTCTTGCTCTCACTCTTTGGTCCTTATTAAGATTTTTTTTTTCATAAAGTCACCGAGTTTCAGAATCTCATCTACTTGCAGCTGTTCATTAGTTCCTTGCTTCTGATCTAAAGAGGAGAAATGCACTTGAATGATTTGCTCACCCTATGTTGTCAGGGAGAGCATTACAATGGATTAGCTTTTACAAGTAGATGTCACTACCATCAGTGGGAATTACTGCTGATGGCTCTGGGGACACTTAGTTAATTTAACCTACTAAAAAAGCATAAAGAGAAAAGTGAGAACCTAACTAAGAGAGCTTGATGATTTATAGCATAAAAAATATCCTAACATAGGCACTTTCATTCATCATTCCAGTTTAGCTAGAAATAACACAGGCAGGTCATCTGTGGCAAAATCAGGGCCACAGTTTTATTAACATGCCAATACCATATAGCCAGTCAAATAAGAATAATAGCAAAATCATTGACAAAACAAAATAGCCTAAGCCAGCCTTAACATCTACTTTATACTGGTATGCCCAGCGATCATCCAAAGGGGGACAGAATTACCCACCCTCTGGACTCGGCTAGTCAGTGACAAACTAGCCCAATGAAATATTACAACTGAACACCAATCCCAGGCCAACAAACACCTGCCGTGACACCAAATTGCCCTGCTCAGTTGAACGCACAAGCCGCTAATGGAAGTCTGCACTGGAGGTGTGCAGAAATGGCAACCAGTAAAACCTGAAACCACAGCGCAGCACAGCACCAGAGCCCTAAGATTAGCACTGTGTTGCAATTTTGTACCTATTGCCAGCCAGGGCTCTAGGTGACCACCTAGTTCACCTAATGGTAGCACCGACCCTGCCTAGTGCTAATGCTGGAGAGTTGGCAGGCCCTGCTGTACAAATTTCATCAACATTTATGTAAAAATAGAACCAAATTTTAAATAAGTGTTCGCTGTACTTAATGGTCCTGATAATAGACACTACTAAAAGTAATATAGATACATTGAATAAAGAGGTTGAATCTATGCTCAACAATTTAAAAGAGATCGAAACCACTGAACGATTTTTGAAACAATCAGAAGATCTGAAGAAACAATTAGAGATGTTAAAGGAAGACGTAAAGAAAATTAAATAAAAAAAAACTAAGAAGAGATTTTGAAGACTATACAACGGGATATGTTTACCCCTGGATGAATTTAAAGAGAAAAGATTTTAAAAATCACGAAAACAAGTAGATTTTGACACAACTTCGGATGACACCAGCAGTACAGATTCTAGCAAAAGATCGAAAAATGCTTTTTTGGACGAAGCAGAAGGAAAGAAGAAAAAGAAAGGAGGACGAGGAAAATCCCGAGGTCGAGCAAACGCACGGTACAAAATTTAAGAGATAATAGTCCAACTAAAGAAGAATCAATTTCCTTGGTGATGAATCTATCAGGATATCCTTTATCTCATGAACAGTTACAAGTTCTTAACAAGGGACTATCTTATGTCCCAGAAACTCATTTTGATGTGTTTCAATTTAGGATAGATATGGAGAAATGAATACGGAAATTAAACTTGAAGATTTATTTTGCATCTAAAGTATCAGAGGTGGAGCCGTCAGCTGATTTATTTTCCGGAAGAATACAGTTACCATTAAAATCAACATGGTCCCCTCCAGGGCCAATACACCCTTCTTTAATACTTTTTAGAGAAATGGTCCTAAAAGACATCAAACAGCTGGAAGGCAGGAAGAAACGAACATTTAGTGCAATTACAAAAGAAGAAAAATTAGCATTAAAAGAACTCCAATCACGACCAGAACTGGCGATCCGCAGAGCGGACAAGGGTGGGGACAAGGGTGGGGCAATTGTATTTCTAGATAGGGATCAATATTTAAAGGAAGCTTATAGACAGCTATCAATCACAGAAACTTATAGGAAACTGACAGAAAATCCAACAACCCGGCTACAAAAGCATATAAAAACAATCACGTCTCAAGCTTTAGCAGAAAATTTGATAACAAAGAAAGAATGGAATTTTCTAAATGAACCAGGACCAACAGTAGCCAAATTATATTTAGTACCAAAAATACACAAAAGTTTAATAGACCCGCCGGGTAGACCTATTGTGTCTACAAGAGGTGCAATCTTAGAACCCTTGTCAATGTACATTGATTCATATTTAAGATCGTTAATGATAGAGATACCATCATATATTAGAGACACAACCCATTTTTTACAAATATTAATAAAACATGCAGAATGAGCAATTGAATCAGATATCATCCTAGTTACGCTGGACGTAACCCTCTATACACTAGCATTCCTCAATCAGCAGCATACAAAAGTGTAGCATCATCTTTAAATGGTAGAGGAGATTTATCAGCACAACATATATCATTTATATTGGAGTTAACTAAATTGACAGTTTATCAAAATTATTTTATGTTTGACAATGCATTATACCACCAAATATCAGGGGTGGCAATGGGGGCCACTTGTGCCCCTTCCATCGCAAACCTATTTATGGGGTCATACAAAGAAAAGTGGGTAAAATCCTCACCTTATGCAGAACATCTAAAACTATGGTGTCGTTACATAGACGACATCGTCATGCTGTGGAAAGGGTCAATTAACATCTTGAACAAATTTATAGAGTGGTTAAACACAAGAGATACAAATATACAATTCACACATTCTTATCATGCTGACAGCATGGCATTTTTGGATGTATCGGTTAAGAAAAGTAACAAAGGGTGGATCACCTCAGTCCATAGAAAGGTCACAGACAGAAACACCTTTCTACATTACAGTAGCGCCCACCCTATACAATTGAGAAATGGTTTACCATTCTCACAGTTCATTAGATACAGGAGGAATTTCTCAGAAGATACTGATTTTAAAAACCAATCAAAAATCTTAAGGACCAATTTTCAAAAAAGAGGATATCCAGAACATGTGATACGACAAGCATACAAGAGGGCGTTGTTTAACAACCGAGCTTTACTTTTAAATCCTCGGAGAAAAGACGTGATCCACAACAACAATATAAATCTAATCACAAAATATTCCCCTTATAGCTCCCAGATAAAACACATTATAAAGAAACATATGAATGTCTTAAACATCATTCCAGGGCTAGAAGACAAAAACATTCGCTGTGTGTGGCAACGCCATAAAAATCTCAAAGAAAAATTAAGTCTGGCAGTTTTGCGTCCTTTATCATGTCAATTGATAGAGACCCGGCAGGACATAGAAAATGTGGTGATTGCAGAATCTGTGAAATCTCTTTGGAATTAGTAAATTTCCAATATCATGATGTAACATACCAGCTCAGAAAAAAAACATCTTGTAACACTAGCCATGTGATATACTGTATTCGATGCCCTTGCGGCTTGTTGTATGTGGGCAAAACGATTCGGCCTTTTAGAGTAAGAATGAATGAACATCGAAGCTGATTGAACAGTAAAGTGAGAGACGCACCAATAGTAGACCATTGTTTAGAATGGGGCCATAAGTTTGAAGAGCTATGATGTTTATGCATAGATTAGGTTATTGCTGGGAACAACAGAAAATCAAGGGAACAGGTGTTATTGACCCGTGAACAAAGGTGGATCTATAATTTACAATCTGTAACTCCAGGAGGTTTAAATGCCCAAATAGATTGGGGCGTTTGCGTCTGAAACAAAAAGGAAGTAGGTTGAAATAACAATGGCAGAATAAGGATTAATCATCACAATTAATTATGAAAAAATTAAAAGCCACACGATACGTGAAAAGAACATAGGTGAACGAAATGATAAATGTTGAAAACCAATGGTAGTTCGCATGCGCGGCGTTGTCAGGAAGCCGGTAGGCTCTGGGAAAACAGAGGAACAAGAGGTTGACAGCGTGTACAGCATATTTATAACTGAGGTAATCCTAAAAAATATAATGTTGCAGTACAGATTACAAAACAGGTTGATAGTAATCATCAGTAGTTATAAGAAATATGTATAGACGTGATTAACTAGTAAGATCTCCATTTGTTTTGTCAGTAGTGCTTTCAAAAAAATAAGCCCCCTGAAGAAACTCAACGTAGTGAAACACAGACAAAGTGTTGAAGCATGGCATTGGGGAAATCACATAAAAGCTAAGCACTGTCTCATGTTTTGAAAAAACATTTTGGATAGAAAGTTGACATTAGAAGTTAAGCGTCAGAAGGTCATCGATGCTAAATGATGCACAACTAAAAGACACAATGTAAGTCTGAAAGGTGGCGTCCATAAAAGTCCTGAGACCTTCTTGTCTATAGATAACTTAAATATAATATCCAATAGAGAGAAGATTTTGAGAAAAGATTTAGAGTACTATTGATTTGAATGAAGACTGAATCAGTATAATATCACGATCTTGGAGCTAAAAATAGAGCGTGGTCCATTAAATATTGTACAAATTTCATCAGCAACTTCCACCCCCAGGCTAGACATACAAGGATTCACATGTTCCTACTGCCAAGTTGTGACACAATGAACCTCCCAACCCATGCCACCACTCCAAAACGGCAAGAGGGTGGACAAACACTACCATGCACTAAGGTAAGTAGCCTTACCACCCAAGCTGCCACCCCCACGATTGGCTAGAAACTCCTAACCAATCCCTGAACCCCAATCACAGCAGCAGCAATAAAGCTTGTTCAGCATTACACAGCTGCAGCTAACACTGGAGTTGCCCTTTATGGATGGATGAATACTCTTAAGTCTTCCATCTCGGTGATCTGCAGTATGTTAAAGGAGAACTGTGTGTAGAAAGATTACAATTAAAATAAATAGGAGGCCAAGTGTGACGGGAGAAAAGAAATTCATTTAATACCGTAAGAAGGAGACTGGGGGAAAACAAAAATGGCAGTCCAGTGAAATAATTTGCTTCTGTAGGAATTCTGGTTGACCATTTTATGCTATTTTTGACCTCCCTCTGAATGGGGGCGGCATCTATGAGTGTTCATGAAAGAAAATATCAGAGAATATACTGCATTAGATGCCACCATCAGCCTCCTGCCTCCTAGGGAAAATATATTCATGTATTTTCTTTCTAGTCAGTCTGTCCCAAGCTTCAGAAGTAAACACTGGCTTTTATAAGAGACATTCTTGCTTTTGCATTCATTAGGTAGATTCATGAATTCAGACGACGAAGGAGATAATTTTATAAGGAGCTGTGCAAAGTTATGTACCATAAATGCACATAAAATCACATACATTCATTGACTTACACTCCTGGATGGGCCTTTGCGCGCATACTTTAGTCATTATTCTATGAATTTGTGCATCAGCCCTATAGTACATATGTTCACTTTGAAAGTGTACAGAGGCCAAGCTTCAGTAGACTGCAAATCTATATGCTTATGTTCCTTAAAAATCTAGGCATGGGCATTTACACCTACCATAGGGTTAGCATAAGTGTTCATGCCTTGATTTAATGCATGTTTTTGCAGACTTGACTTTATAAAATAGGTGTTAGTGACACACATAAAAACGTATTAACTATGCAGGAGTTTTATAAAATTACCGTCATGCTGTACAATGCCTTCTCAAATCAGTATTCTCCATGGTGCATTTAAAGTGAAGTTCATTTATTTAGCAATTTAGATTTGCAAAATGTTATGTAAGAACACAAGTCGACTATATTTTCATGTGTGGTGGTAAAATTATCTCGTAGGGAAGCAGGAAGTAAGTGAACCTTATTGACTGGGCAGTATGTACAAGTTCAATTGCTTTTGCTTATCCTCTAAGAACATAAGATATGCCATACTGGGTCAGACCAAGGTCCATCAAGCCCAGTATTCTATTTCCAACAGTGGCCAATCTAGGTCATATGTACCTAGCAGTTTCCCCAAGAGACACAAGTTCTATTGCTACTTTACTTTGTCCTTTGATTTTGGAAGACCTATATTCATTTTCTTGGATCTTTCTCTAGATTAGGAATTCACTCATTCCTAATTAACTTCAAAAACGGTAGTCAGTCAAGAGAAAGTAAAATACATTTTAATGACAAAAGACAAAGGATTCAAGATTTGATCCAGACTGTAGGTGGTATTGGTTTGACATGACATTGCTAAGCCTCTTCCTGTTTTGATCTGGACTTATTTTTCCAAATCCATCTTTTCTCATCTAGAAAGAATGTATGTTTCATTCAGGGCGATCAATCTAACTATAATATTTATAGGGATCCTAATATTCACTGATTGATGTGATAGATCCCTTTCTGCCAAAAGGTTTAATGTTAAAATAATATTGTACTGTAAACAGGTTTTACCATACTTATTCCAATTTCCTGAAATATATGTAAACAGAGAGAGAAATAGAGAGTATTAACTATATAAATGTTTTATTCTTGAAACGGCCAATAAACAGATATGAACATCAACTCTGGTGCTGACAAGTCATTTCAAGAGTTTTTGCAGAGAGAGAATTTACAAAATAAAATAAAATAAGTCAAAACAAAGTCAAGCAATAGTAGGCAATGAACTATAAACTATCCCCCATCCCCCTGTCCTCCAACTCCTAGTCCCCTACCCCTCCTCTCGCACCACCCATCCCCCTGCACTCTCCCACTCTCCCACTGCTCTCATCTTGCAACCACTCCCACACCACCCTTCATTGGCTTTCCATTTGTGTCATTCTCCCCCATCGCAGTGCATGTGGTACAACTCACCTAACCGCCTCCCATACCTCCTCATCCCCCTTGGCAATGCTCTGTTCCAGTGCCAGGCTATCTTGTATCTGGTGCAACTACAAGTTGGTGCTGATTTAGCAGGCACCTCAGTTCTGGCACATGTAACAGACACACCACTGGGTCTTGTGTGAAGACCTACCCTAGCACTTTCTCCAGCTGCACGGTTATCCTTTCCCTGTAAGTCTGCAACATTGGACAGGACCACCACATATGGAAGTAGTCCCCCCACACTCCCTCCAGCAGAGTGTGGACCAAATTGTGCTTGCTTTCTGTATGTGCACCAGCATAGATATCACTGATATAACACTTTGTATGCATTTTCCACCAAATTAGCAGACACCAATAGCTTTCCTATCATCTGGAATATACTCGACCATTCTGCCCAGTCCCAGCTTACCCCCAAATCCTGTTCCCACGTAACCCTGAACCCCTCTTTCTCCCCCTCATTACTTTGATTCCTCAATATATTTTGGAAATGATCCCCTTCTTGCCCAGTAGTTTCAGGGAAAGTGTCTCTAAGCCCCTGCACTCCCAGCCTAGGTCCACCTTCACTTTCCTCTGCAACAAAAATCTGGAAGTACCCATAGAACCCACAATTATTCAGGGAACACATATCGCACAGTCCTTCAAAGGACACAAGCGCCCCCCGGAAAAACTTGGCTACCCCCTCCAATCCCTTCTGCTCTTATTCTTCCAACAACTGCTTGGGAGGCCCCACTTCCTCCCGCTGGAAGCAGTCACTAAGTTGCCACAGAGTGGAGTATGTATTCTCAGCCAATAATAATTTGTGATAACCCACCCAGATGCTCAGCATGTGCAGCACCAATGGGTGCTCCACCCCCCCCCCCCAGCCCGTCACGTCCTCCAAATCCCCTTCTCTGGTCTTAAACCTTCCAACTCCCGCCATTCCATCCTTACCCAATGTTTCTCTCATTCCCGTAGCCAGGCATAGATGTCCCACAACTTAATAGTCTCCAAAATCTGGCAGCCCCATTCCCCTCTCACTCTTAGGCCATTGCAGCACCTTCTGAGCTACCCTCCATATAAACTGCTCTACTTTCCACTGAAGAAAGGTATTCAGGCACAAGAACTGGCAGGGCCTGGAACAGATATAAGAATTTCGGGAATGCCATCATCTTGATCTTGACCATCAGACCTGTCCATGTTAGGTGCATCCTCCCCTATTGCTCCAATTGCTCATCCAGTTCCCACAAAAGCCGCAGGTAGTTGAACTGATAGAGTTGCCCAAAATACTTTCACAAATGCATACCCAGATACTGCACCCCCTTGGTTGCCCAATGGAATGGAAAGCGTTACTGTAGCCACTCCTTTAATAAGGGTCCTACTGTAAGATTGAGGATCTCAGATTTGCTCATATGTAGGCTAAACTCTGATGGCCGGCCATACTCATCCAACTCCCAAACTATTAGGGGCAATGAGATCAGGGGCCTTGTTACCACGAAGATAATATCATCGGTGAATAGTGCAATGTGCGACTCCTCCCCACCCACCCTTATTCCCTGAATATCAAGACTCTGCTGTACCTGCTGCACCAATGACTCCACCTTCAAGGCAAACAACAATGGAGAAAGGGGGCAGCCCTGTTGTGCCCACTGTCCTAGGGTAAAGAACTCTGAATAGCTCATATTCACCTTATGCATGCTCAGGGGTTACAATAGAGCATATGTATCCAAGCCCAGAACCCCTCTCCGAAGCCCATATGCACCAGCACTTTAAACATGAATTCCATACAACCTAGTTGAATGCTTTCTCTGCATCAGTTGTTAAAAGCAGTGCCTCCCCCACTCCTGACCTGCCCCCCATATCAGATTTAGCACCTTTTTAAGTTATCTGTGGCTTGCTGGCCCAGTATTATCCAGACTGACGATCACCTGATTCACGCATGTCACCAACACTTTCACCAAGATCTTCACATGGAGAGATATGGTGGTATGATGTGCAATTCTACAAGTTCTTATCCTCCATCAGTGTTCCTGCCCAACCCATAGTGTCTGTGAGCTGTTCCCCCTTCAGTACTGCATTAAACACCTCCACCAGAGGCTCCAACAGTTTTGCCTCAAAACATTTGTAGAACTTGGCTGTAAAGCCATCCAACCCTGGGGCTTTCTCCAATTTAAGGGAGCGAATCGCCTGGCAGATTTCCTCAGGTGAAATAGCACAGTCCAGCCGATTTCCCTGCCCCTCCCCCATGACTACGAGACAAAATTAAACCAACATAAGAAAACCCCTTAATTATTCAATTCAATTCTTTTGTCGAAGCCCACCGGGGGAGGGCTAGCACTGTTAGCCTAGCCCTCACCTGGCTGTGGACTACTTTTGTTCGTTTTATGTTTCACAGCCAGGTGAGGGCTAGGCTAACAGTGCTAGCCCTCCCCCGGTGGGCTTCGACAAAAGAATTGAATTGAATAATTAAGGGGTTTTCTTATGTTGGTTTAATTTTGTCTCTTAGAGATTCACCATCATAAATAGGGTATTATTGATTTAGTTCCTCCCCCATGACTGGCAAGACCACCGAAGCCAGGTAGTTTTCTATGATGTCCTCTGGGGGGCCCGGTTGGGCTGTATGAAGTGTTTCATAATAACATCAAAACAACCCCTCCTTCTCCCCCGTGTGACGGATCCCTTATGAATTACAAATGCCCACAATCTGAGCCCGCATTCACTTCTCCCAAAGACGATGTGCCAGGAATTTACCCGCTTTACTACCAAACTCAAAATAAGCCTGCCAAACTTTATTCATGGACTAGTCAATCTCATCCACTAATAAGCCATTTAACTTGGCTCAGGCTACCTCCACCCAGAACATTGCCACCTGCAAATCTTTGCATCCTTCAGCATCTGCACCATATTAAACAGCAACATTGTTCAATGGCAGTACATGTGAATGCCACACAACCCTTTTTAAATGATCCACTTACCATTCAAATAAAACCCTGCTGCTCTTGTGGATACCATAGCATCTTTTATCTAGGCCCAGGATGGACAAGAACATCTATAAGCCTTCGAAAACTGGAAGCAAGAGAATGAGAAATAGCTGTCTTGTCATACGTAAGAGGAAAGGAGATTCATGTTTGTCACTTATGAGATATGCTCCTGGTTGAGGTCTCCAGAAAGTTGTTGATAGCCACTAATTAAAAACTCTGATGATGCATAAAGACCACATCTGAAGTTAGGTTCTCTTTGGCCTCAAGTCCTTATCCTCCAATGCATTTTTTCCCAGTCAATGACTTCTGTTCATCCCGTGCTATCCCTGGTTTTCTTCCATAGTAGCTCTTTCCCCTTCTTTCCTTTGATCAGCATATCAATGAGTTCTTCACAAATCTCTATTAAAGATCTATTCCCTTATGGAAAGCAATGTAACATATTAGGGATTCCTTTTGCTAAATTTACAGTAGCTATGTCTAACAGTTCTAACATAACCTCCTTGCCTTCTGCTTCATGATACTTTGCTTGGTTTCTCATGAATTCTTTGGTCATTCATCAATGATGCTGTCTCAACTTGAAATGGGGGTTAAGAAAACTGTGGCATTAAAAACCTGCTGTAATGAAAACCAACAAGGGATGGAGGGGGGAGGGGGAATGTGTAGGGATGATCCCCTAAGTTTTTAGTAGCTAAGCGTGTTGCTGTTTTTTTAAACTATTTCTATGGTTTCATTTGGTATATCACTATAAAGCTCCTTTCTCAAAATATTTTCTACAGGTAATTGTGCACCACACACAACTACCTTTAAGAGTGAAGCCTCATAAATATCATGTGATGAATCTCTGTATTCCCTTAACCACAAGAATTTTGGCATGAATGAGGGAACTGTCAAATTTGCCCTGTGAGCTGGGTTGTGTTTCCTTGATGCTACACTTTCTTTCAGTGATGTTAAGAATTCTTCTAAGCTTCATTGTCTTGAAAATTAACTTAGACATCTGGCCCTTCCCCTACTTCCTACTCAGAAGCTTATTTGAGTGGGACCTGGGGTAATGAGATATTGTCAAAGTTGGCCTTTAGTCACTCTGCCAATCAAGTGCCCAAGTTGTGGATTTCCATTGTCACATTGGAGTCAGATTCCTTCTTATCTCCTAATAATTCTGGATAAGTTCAAATATGAATGATGCAGCTGTCCTCAAAAAAAGAAAAAGTATGGCCTGTATATTCCTATTAACTAGTTGTTGTCAAGACACTAATATTCTTTTCAGATTTCAGAGGACTTATAAAGTATCTAATATTTTATATGCTTTAGCAGGAGGCAATCTCTCGCAGTGGTAGAAAAAAAAACCCCATTAGGAACAAGAAAAATCACATGTTGATGGAAATACCCCACACAGTGTTAACAAGAAAGGCACACACGATATAGCAGTCTTTTAATAAAAGTTCAGATGAGAAAGTGAAAGTTGCAGTCTGTTTATGATAATGCATTATAGCCCATGGGCCCTATTCCACCCCACATGCCCGGGTCCTCTGTGCATCCGGCCAGAATCGGACACACAGAGGGAGTCAAGATTGCGATCCCGCAGGGCACATCTAGCCCCGTGGGATCAGAATCATGAACAGGCCTGTACGTGTAGGCCAGGACCCCGATTCCATCCGGCCTGCACCTAAAGGCCTTCCCCAGCTAACTCAGTCAGGGCTCTTCAATGGAGCTGTGAGGCCATGGCATCTGATTGCCATGGCACCGTGGCTCCATTGAAGAGCTGCTATCCCCGGCCGTCAGCCCCAGCAGTGGTTTCCCTGCAGCCCGACCCCTGATCTGGCCTCCCAAGGCCAGGGTCGGGCTGCGGGGAATGTCCTCTGCCCCCCCCCCCAACCCAATCAACACCCTGGGCCCGCCAATCCCTGGTGACTAGGGGAATGTTTTCCACCTCGGAGGTGGAATAAGTTCCCCGTGCAAATTGCCGGCCCCAGACATACAGGGCCAACATTAGAATTGGCCATGTACGTCCAGGGCCGACGACCACCAGTGCCCGACCTAACGCTGCCCCCGATCCACTCCTTTCCTGCCCCATCTACCTTCCCCGTACAAGACACAGTGGAAGATAGATGAGACTGGGAAAGGCACGAATAGCGGGGATGGACATCCCAACGGGACGTCCATCCCCGCTATTCGTGCCACAGATTGACCCCAAAAATGTCTGTATGCACATGTAGTGTCATTTTTTTCCCTAAGGCCAAAATGGGGTTGAATTAGGATATCAGCCGTCAAGTCAATTCTGACTCCTGCTGACCCAGCAACCCCTGTTTTTTTCTTGGCAAGATATGACCAAAAGTAGAGTACCGCGCTTTTTATTCCAAAGCAATGGAGAGTAAAGTGACTTGCCCAAGGTCACAATTAGTGACCTTGTGGGAATCAAACCTTGATCTTTTGGGTGCTAGATTACTCCTCCACTCCACCAGCATTATTGAATATTCAAATTCTACTTAGCAATATGTTGCTGATGTCCATACTCAAGAACAGCTTCAGCTATAAGTTCTGTAGGTTTACAAGAAACATATACTCGACTCAAACCATGTCAGTTCTTCAGTTTTTCCTAAGATGAGCCCTTTCTTCTTGTATCCATGAAAGCTTTGACATTAAACCTTATTGAAAAAGTTGAATGATTTTATTTTAGGAAAAAACTGGTGATTTTGCACAGTTTTTCACAAAACCACATGCTAACAGATATAACATTAACTGCCCATCACCTGTCTGCAAGTGGTATGCTGTGATCAAACACCAATGCACGCTTTTCACAGTTTGAGCTGCTGAGTATTTGTTGGAAGTGTATACTTTTATCTTCGAGGCTTTAGGACATGTGGCACAGAAAGGTTCTCTCAGCTGGAGTCCTCTAATGTCTCGATTTTTGTTTCCAGTTAAGCTTTGGATCAAATTTGGTAACTATAAATTGCAGACTCTGTAGAGAACTGTGAACTATTTGACATATTTTTCCAACTTAAATGCTTTTCTTTCTTTGTGAACTTTTCTTGCATGAAGCAGAAATGTTTATGCTATATATAGAAATTAAATTTAAAGTTGTGGTCAACATTTTTGGCGCACTTGCTTTTTAGGTATGTTGTGTACAATATCTTGAGAAATAATTGGACATTTCAACTGTATGTCATCATAATATTTTAATAGTATGTTAAAAGGTATACAACAAAAAAAGAGATGTCTGTGCAACATAGCCATAGTAATTTCTGTGGAAAAAAAAAGAAACCTAAATATGACCTGGGCAGGATTAATGGCACCCTTCACTAATATTTGGTCGCATAACCCTTGGCAGTGATGACAGCCTCCAAACGTTTCTTGTAGCCATCTACAGGTTTTGTACATCTGTCAGCTGGTAGTTTCTCCTACTCTTCAATTGCAATTTGTTCCAGCTCATGAATATTTCCAGGATTGCTTTTACCAATGGCAGGTTTCAGCTCTTTTCAAAGATTTTTGATTGGATTGAGATCAGGACTCATTTCTGCCCAGTTTAAAACAGTCCATTTATTTCTTTTTAGCCATTCTTTGGTACTTTTGGATGCATATTTTGGGTCATTGTCCTGCTGGACACTAGGTAGCACATTTTGCTCCAAAATACCTTGGTACTCCTCTAACTTCATGATTCCTTTAATACGTTCCAGGCCTCCAGTTCCTTTGGCATCAAAACAGCCCCACAACATTATGGAACCTCCACCATATTTAACTATGGAAAGAGTGATTTTCTTTTCCTTATAAGCTTCATTTCTTCGCCTGCAAATGTATTGCTGGTCTGCATTGCCAAAAGGCTCAAGTTTGGTTTCATCTGTCCACAGAACATTTCCCAGAAGGATTGTGGTTTCTCAAGGTGGGTTTGGGCAAAGATCTGGCATGCCTTTTTATGTCTGACTTAGAGCAGTAGGTCCTCCTTAGCCTTCGCCCATGACTTCCTTCTTTGTTTAGTGTGCAGCATATGGTGGGTTGAAATCACCACTCCTGATTGCTCCAGGTTAGCCTTAAGCTCTTTGGATGTTGTATGCAATGTTTTTCCAACAGTTCACACTAACTTTTAAAGACTTCTTAGATTAAGTTTCCTCTTCCCACCACATCCTGGAAGGTTCTTGACAGTTCCATGAGCAGAAAAATACTTAATAACATTGTAAACTGTAGACATAGGATTCCCAAGGTCTTTGGAGATAGCCTTGTACGCCTTTGAAGCTTGATGTTTGATGATAATGGCTTTTCTGATGGTCTCAGGCAGCTCTCTTGTCTTCACTATTATGAAAATTGAACAGGGAGTGAATGTGGCCATTTTAAACATTAAAGGCATCATTCATTGGTTGATTCAAGCCAGATGAGTACTGACAATTGATGACAAGTGTGTCTAATTTAACTGCAATGGGAATATAGTTCTTCTGTTCAAACTGATATGAATTGTTTATAAGTGTGCCAATAATCATGTCCTACTACAGTAGAACTACAAAAGGAATAATGAAACCTACAATAAAATTATTTTTTGTCGGAACTGTTGCCTTGAACGATACTACCTTCTCGTGGCAATCTGTTCCTTTTCATTCTATTTTTAGGGACGCAACCCTTAACATTCCCCAAGGGATATATAAACCCCTTAGTTAAACTGGGAAAAAAAACTTTAACAAGAGCACTATACACTTAGCTGTCCATGATGATATAGGTACTCCGGCCCCAGAAATCGGTGCGGCAGACAATCTTTGTGAATTCACATAATACCACTGCATGGCAGTCCTCCGCCGTTCCACGAAAATGGCTATATTCCAGCCGTCTGTACTGTGAAGTGTATAAGTCCTCTCAATAAATGCAATTCATAGTAACCCAACAAAGTTTGAGGAAGGGCTAGGAGATTCTAAGGCCTGAAACGCAACGTTGGGTTACTATGAGTTGCATTTATTGAGAGGACTTATGCACTTTGCAGTACAGCCGGCTGGAATATAGCCATTTTGGTGGAACTGCAGAGGACTGCCATGCAGTGGTATTATGTGAATTCACAAAGATTGTCTGCCGCACTGATTTCTGGGGCCAGAGTACCTATATCATCATAAACAGCTAAGTGTATAGTGCTCTTGTTAAAGTTTCTTTTCCCAGTTTAACTAAGGGGTTTATATATCCCTTGGAGAATGTTAAGAGTTGCGTCCCTAAAAATAGAATAAAAAGGAACAGATTGCCATGAGAAGGTAGTACCTTTCAAGGCAACAGTTCCAACAAAAAATAATTTTATTGTAGGTTTCATTATTTCTTTTGCAGCTATAGTAGTAAATTATGGGGATAAGCACGGGTTTAATTGATTGGATAATAATCATGTCCTGGCAATGTCCCAGTTTTTATACTATTTCCTTTTTTAATTAATCTTGTTTTATTTGATTCTTTTATGTGTGATATATGTGTGCATATATAGGCCAAAGCCATTTCAATGGCCACTTTTTTCTGGGGAGATACTGGACATTAAGGGGTTGAACTGCAAGGATGCCAACAATGTTGACCACAACTGTATATGCAAGTCTGTTTGTTCTTGAAAGGTATCAGATTCTTCAAATGTATCCCATTCTACAATGAATCGAGCTTTCTGCAAGACTCCTATAGCTAAACAAGTTTTACATTGATAAGCGGATAAGCAAAGTTTATGCTGATGATGCTGTATTAGCATCTAACCATCATGCTTAGGGCTTGATTTGTTAAAGCTTTTCTCCATCTCTTTAAAATTTGACATTTCCATTTCCATTGGGAGTTCAAAATGAAATCCCTGCACAAATTGTAGCTGTGACATCTTAACCTTGCCTCCAATTCCCCCTCTTTTCAGGGCCCCCACCCACAAAAGTATGAGAATATGCATTCATTTTGAAACAAAATGATAAAATGCAACAACATAGCCTTATTCAAAATGATTTTTTTTTCCCATTTTGGGAATAGCTTGTTTTTGTGTTAAGTGCTGTCTAGTCGGAGACCCTCAGAATAATTGTGCTAAACTGTGTTCGGTCTTCAGTCAGGCGGCTCATTGTTGATAGAGTGGCACCCATAGCTGCTGTTATTGTATCGATCCATCTCATTGCTGGCCTTCCTCTCTTACATTAACCTTCTACCTTGATATCTTTCTATAACAATCTCTCTCTTTAAATGATGTGTCCAAAGTATGAAAGTCGAAGTTTTGTCATCTGAGCTTCTAAGGAAAGCTTAGGTTTGATCTCCTCTAGTACGGACTGGTTTGTTCTTCAGGCAGTCCATGGTATTCATCATAAGCACCATAATTCAAAGGCATCGATTTTCTTTCTGTCTATCTTTTTCACTGTCCAACTTTCACATCCATATGATTTTATTGAAAATATCATGGCTTGAACAAGTTGAATCTTTGTATTGAGAGAGACATCTCTGCTCTTGAAAATTTTGTCTGGGTCCTTCATAGCCAATCTGCCAAGAGCAATGTGTTGTTAGATTTCTTGACTGCTTGTTGTTTCTTTGTTGATAGTTGATTCAAGTAGGTTAAAGTTGTCAAGTAATTCAGTTTCCTCTCCATCAACGATGAACATATTTATTTTGACAGTTGTCAGGATCTTTGTCTTCTTTACATTAAGGTGCAGGCTCATTTTAAGACTATAGGCCCGATTTTCAACTGGGTGGTGCTATGCGCTGCTTCGATGCATAGTCCACCCCCCTTCCGCCTAAGCCGAATTTTCATTGCCGGGGTCATATGAGGCTCCAGAATTGAAATTCAGGTCTCGCCGCACAACCCGGAGGCCACACGAGCTAGCCGGGTAGTACCAATTTTCAATGCTATCCGCCTAGCCCCTGCACCTGAAAGACTGGCGAGGAAAAACCTTGCCTATCTTTAAAGTGCAGAGGGCTAAGCGGGTAGTATAGAAAATCAGTGCTACCCAGTTAGTCCTTTCCTCCGCCCTCGTTCTGCCCTGGAATTTCTCAATGCTAACCGCATAGTATCTGGGTACATTAGGGATATATCTGGGATTTTTGAAGGGCACTACCCTTTTAGGTGCCCTACAAAAATCCCGGATATGCCATTTACACAGGCAACTAGGGCAGTTACCCATGTAAATGCCTTCAAAAATCGGGCCTTATGTTCCTTGATCTTGAGAAGCAAATGTTTCAGATTGTTTTCACTTACAGCCAGTAATGTGGTATCATTAGCATAGCGAAGGTTGTTGATGAGTCTTCCACCAATCTTCACACCTTGGTTGTCTTCATGCAGTCCTGTTTCTCTGATGATTTGTTCTGCCTATAAATTTAAACAGGTAGGGGGAAGTATGCATAATTTTAAATAAGGGGACCCTTTTACTAAAGAATAGTAAGTTTTTGAACTTACCTTGTGCTAGGGGCAAAAAAACAATGTACAAGGGAATAGACACACTCTCGCAGCCATGGCCACAAGATGCGCTACTTTATGTATTTTCACCATGGCCGTTAATTGGCCGGGTCTTACAGCAGATAGAAAAACACAGGGGTCAGGTGATATTGATAGCCCCAAATTTGCCTTGCAGACCATTGTATGCAGATCTCATTCGTCTGACAGAAACAGTACCCTGGAGACTACCAATCACTAAACGTCTTCTCTCACAAGGTCCAGTGAGCATGCATCAAGTAGATCACTTCTTGCTTACGGCTTGGCTCTTGAATGGGCTCGCTTAAGGAAGCAAGGCTATTCAGTAGCAGTGATTGCTATGCTCTTGAGATCTCGCAGACGTTCAACATCCATTGCTTATATTTGAGTTTGCCGTATTTTTGAACAATGGAGCACAGAACATAGAATAAAGCCATTACAGGCTTCAAATCCGGATGTGTTGGGTTTCCTGCAGGTAGGATTGGATAAAGGCCTCACACTAAATTCTTTGAGTACAGATTGCAGTGTTATCATGTTATTGAGGTCAGGTTCAGGGTCATACATTAGCAATGCATCCTGATGTCATATGCTTCTGTAGGGCATTAAAGCAAATTCTGCCTCAGATACTTTCGGTGGTACCTTTTAAATAAATTGGTATAGAGATTTGTAAGGTGGCAAAATGGTCAACCTTACATACTTCCACTAAGCATTATTGTTTGAACGTACATTCAAGAGCAGATGCACAATTTGGAGCTCATATATTACAGGCAGGGCTTGCAGGTCCCTCCCTTTACTAAGTACTGCTCTGGTACATCCCATTAGTCTGGACTATACTGAAGGGACACTACGGAAGGATAAATTAGACCTTACTTTTCTAGGTGGTAACTCTAGGGGACATGCTGAGCATGCTGTGACACTTACTACATGACGTTTGCACTTACTGTAGTAACTGTCATGGCATAGTCAGCATGTTCCTCAGAGTTACCACCTAGAAATCTCCTGTGTCACTCGTTATTTTCATTCACAATTAGCAAAGGTGCAGTTAATACCTCCATAGAGGTGGCGTATAGTGCACCCATACTAACTGAAAAATTGACAAGTGCTGAGTACCGTGTGTTACTGGAACTTTAATGTGCAGTCCATGCCCACTCTCCATCCATAAGCGGCCCAGTCCCTGCCGCTTCGCTCATTAAGCAATGGATGCGTGAAATAGCACGCACTGCTATGCCTGCGCAGTAACAGTTACCGAGCTCAGGTGCTAACAGCACAGGCACATTTGAGTGTTAACTGCTTAAGGCATTTTAGTAAAAGGGGCAAATATCAAAACCAGATAAACTGAACTCCCCTAAATGAAATAAACCACCCAATGTAACAAAAGAAACGAACAAAATGAAAAGCACGGCTGTGCAAACAAAGTATGAAGCGCACGCATGCTGAAGCAACGCACATACCTTTGACTGCATTGACGGCAGTTTTCAAATGGGCAATCTAGCTATGTTAATCATTAATGTGGCTAGATGCCACTGGAAATTGTCCTCAATATGTCTTATGAAATGCATCCACATTGACACCTGTATAATTTAATTCCTTGAGACGGGATCACTTAATTAAAATTGTCAGGCAAAATCATTCTAACTATTTTATTCTAGAATTCTGAGCTGTTCATTTAGCAAAATTACTGTGTCTGTACTGGAGAGGTAATTTGCAGAAGATTTTGGTCTCTTGTAGCTTGCCCGTAGAATAAATCCATTTAAAATTGTTGGCGATTTTAAATGTCACATAGTATTATTATGTTTTTACAAAGGTAAACAGCACTAGAATCCATTTAAAGAATACTATTTGATTCCACTTTTACAGTATCAAACTCAACAAGTGAATTATAAGACTAAAATGATAAGCATTTATCATTAATATCATTACTTGGGCTACCTTAGTGGTTCTGCAGCAAAACTGTGGTCTATCATGCAATCCCAGGCTCAGTAACAAAGGTACCTGAACTGAGGCCCTGATTCCCTGCTAGCACCCCCCGCCCCCCCACCATCACTTTTGTGACCCTCCAATAATCCCAGACAAAATTGCACATAACCATGTAAGGGAATTAAGCCAATTGGCCATAACTTTTTTATGAAGCATCTCTTAAACAAATCACAACAGGTCTCAAGCCAATCTAAATAAAGTGGCGTTCTGAAAAGGTCAGAATCTCCATTCCACCATATTAATAGCTAGGATGGTCACCACATTCATTAAACCACCTGCATCTGACCATAGCCTCACCATGATACCAGCTGAAACCACTCTCTGAGGCGTGACACCTGCCAAACCCAAAACAGCACCACTGGTGACACCATCTCCAGCTGTTATGATAACAAGACAGCCAAGATTGCCCAGGGAAATACTATCTCCAATAGAGAAATTGTCTCAGGTACCTATCCCCTCTCCCCAATATGCTATGACAAAACCAAGCTCATAGTGAACAAGGCAACAGACACGGTAATAAAAAGGGAGAGAAGGGGTGGGTGCTACATGCAAGACAAAACATCAACTGCTGCTACACTTGAAAAAAACACTAGCTAGACAGTGTCACCCACTGCCCTCCCATCTTCTGATCATTACCCGACCATACTACCAAGCCTGAGTCCCCCAACTGTAAATTTTAAAAACAAAACATAACAATTCATACTTCAGCTGCATCCATAATCTGCCTCCCTTTCCATCTACCTTAGTGTTAACAACAGGAGCTTCCTTTCAAACACCTAAGGGCAGCCACAATTGATGCTACCCCATTGGGTCCCCAGGCCTCCAGTCCAGTCAGTCCCCCAGTCCTGGGTTATTTATTTAGTATTTAGCTCACGCCTTTCCAGTACTAGTTCAAGATGAGTTACATACATTTAAAAAAGGTTTAGACAAGTTCCTGGAGGAAAGGGCCATAAACCATTATTAAAGAGATGCACCTACTCCTGCCACCTTGCTGGGCAGACTAGCTAGACCGCTGGTCTTTATCTGTCATCATATAATATGGGCTTGATTTTTATCTAGGCAGGCTGTGCGCCGCATCAGCGCATAGCCTGCCCGCCGACCCCCTTAAACTGGATTTTCACTTCCACGGTGATGGAAATGAAAATCCGGATTTGGCTGGATGCGCCCAGAGCTGCCGAGACTAAATGGGTAGCAGTGACTTTCAATGCTACCCACTTAGCCCTCTGTACCTTAAAGATAGGCAAGGAAAAATCTCGCCTATCTTTAAAGTGCAGAGCATCGAAAATCGCTACTACTCGTTTAGCCCTTTCGTCCATCCCAGAACGCTCCGATGCTAACTGCATAGCATCTGGGTGTGTTAGGGACTTATCTGGGATTTTCCAAAGGTACTACCTGTGTAGGTACCTTCGGAAAATCCTGGATAAGGCATTTACACGGGTAACTTGGTCAGTTACCCATGTAAATGCCTTTGAAAATGCTGTCCTATGTTACTATGACCCATGAAATCCATTGCTTGTCCTGGGATGAGCATTGTGGAACCTGTGTGCCTTTTTGGGAACCAGCCAGGTACTTGTGACCTGGATTGGCCATTGTTGGAAACAGGATATTGGGCTTGATGTACCTTGGTCTGACCCAGTATGGCATTCCTTATGTTCAGTACACTAGGTATTTCCCTGTCTCCAGAGGGCTTACAATCTAGTTTGTACTTAAGGCAGCAGAGGGTTAAGTGATTTGCCCCAGGCCACAAGGAATGTCAGTGGGATTTTAACAGTCTTTCTGGTCCCAGGCTGTTGCCCAAACCACTAGGCTACTGGCAGTGGGGACCAACCGCACCATCTCTGACATTTCCTCTGACCAGTCAAAATTAACATGCAGTAACTGCAAAATCTTTGCAGTAACTCTTGGGCACACTTTTGGGAAGGCTGATGTGCAATTAACACAGAGAAAGGTTTGGGCAGATAACGCCTGATAAGACCCTTCTTAATGGCATTATTTCCCTTGTTAACAGTACATAGTGATGATCTGCGTCTTAACTATGATGCATAGTCCCCATTCACTTCCAGCTCCAAAATGGCATTTTCTGTGTTAACTGATTAATGTGGGAGTCAATACAGTTAATAATTAATGAGCTACATTAACTCGTAGCACAGACCCATGCTATTAGCATGATGTAGTTCTCTTATTAAACAAAAAAAGCAGTTTATTAAACAGCGGCCTAGGTGTTTAATATTGGATTTAACACATGTAGAGATGTTTGTTGTGCTTAAGGATTTTTTAATATATGGGTGCCTACCATGCATTCTATACCAAAAATGAGTACAGTGCTAGCACTTGACCTGTGATATAAAATGGAGGTATTCCCAGTATATCCTCAGGCAGCTGGCGTGGGTTTTGTGCCCCCACCACACTCATTCTGTTTGATGAGATCAGTTTAGGTGACCTTAATGCCACCATTGAGATGACAATATGAGCACCAGCGGTAATGCAAAATTTCTGATAAGCATGTTCCAAAGGTGCCGGAACTAGTCACGATGTGCATGCTCTGTCTTTGAACTGCCCAATGTTCACCCTAAGCCATGCTACTCGGTTAGTGTGGGATTTTTTTGTGCACCTGTATTTTTGGCACAAAGTCATTTTTACCGCAGTGCAAGTGTTGCATGCTGAGCCCTGCACCACCTGGTAGTTTGATTTAGTAAATATGCCCCTTAATGAAGCGAAGTGAATGAGACCCATACTTTTAAAAATGAATTTGTATGCATGTAAATTAACCTGGAAAATGTGTGCTTGTGAAAGGCAGAGCTACATGCGAACGCATAAATTGCTTGGAGTCATTTTCATAATGGAAGTACTTGAATATTTTCACTTCCAAAACTCATGGAAGCTTTTACAAGGAAAAGCAAGCACTTACCTTATATTTATTTATTTTTTGGGATTTGGATCACACCCTTCTACTAATGTGTACACATAGGTTTAAATTCACCCCAAGAATTGTTTTTCTCTGGTTTTAGCAATAATTAAAAAAGAAGGCTTGCAAAAGAGGCTTTGATGCCCTTTTTACTAAAGTGTGCTATGTATTTAGCATGGGTTACAGTATGAGCTACATTAGGGTATAAAAAGACCTAAGGAAAGCTCTTTCCCTACATCTGGCGAACTGAATCACCATAGGTTTGAGCAGTAAATCTACACATCACAGGTCTCACCCTTTTAATTTCAAAATTATCACAAAACCAATTACCCTAGTAAATATCTATATCCAAAAAAAGTACTTTTAAGGGATTCTACCAGTTTTTTAAAAAAATTACTTAATAATTTATTCTTCACATTCACAAACTGAAGTTGAAAATCTTCAACAGTTAATATACTACTTAATAATTAATTCTTTACTTTCACAAACTAATGTTGAAAGTCTCCAACAACTGATTTACTTCCTGAGAAAAAGAGAAACAAAATACGTTCAGAAAGGGTTAACACACGCCATTCAAATAGTATCCAATTACTTATCTGAATGTTTAACAGCAGTCACACAGCCTCCGTAGAATTCCCAAACTGCTCAGAGCAATTTGCTTCTGTTTCCAATGCCGTAGCAGCAACACAAAAAGAGACACAGAAACCATTCTGTTCCTTGTTACTCTAATGAAATTAAAGAATTAAAGAGAACACTAAGGAGAATTGAATGAAAATGAAGACATAAAAGAATCCAAGAACATCAACAACAATATAGAACCATGCAATACAAATACAATGATCTATTCAACAAATGCAAGCAAGAGTACCATACCAACCTCATTACAAAATCCATTAAAAAGCCAGAAAACTCGTCGAAGTAGTTCATGAACTCACCAGAAAACCCAAACACATGAAAGAAGACAACATAAACCCAGAGCAAATGGCAAACTTCCAAGAAACAAAATTCAAGAACACACACCCCAGCACCCCACTTTAGACACACCAAAATGCTACTTATACCCCTCAAGGCCAGCAGAACATGGAACAGCTTCCACATGCCAACAATAGAGTAACTAGATCATATCTCCAACCTGAACACTACCATATCCCTGTGTCATGGATCAAGCTAGCAAGAAAAGAATTAAGCCCAACTTTGCTTAAGATGTCAAAGCTATCATTCTAGCAAGACTACCTGCCTCCTGCCTTAAAGCGAGCCTCCATCAGACCATTTGTAAAGAATTCCTCACTTGACTCAAATTATCCCAGTGCATACCACCAATTTCCAGCCTACCATTCATAGCCAAGATCATAGAGAAAATTGTACAAAAACTACAAGACTATTTAGAACAATATGCACATTTAGACCCTCACCAACATGGATTCAAACCTAACCATAGCATAGAACCCCTACTTTCATCACTCCTCGACAAACTAATAAAAGGCACATATGACATTAAAAAAGGATCCATCCTAATCTTCCTTGATATCTCAGTAACCTTTGATACAATCAGCCATACAAAGGCTAAAAGAAATAGGCCTCAATAACACCACCCTTAAATGGTTCCACTCATACATGTATATTCAACAGCAACAAGTTAGAACCGGCCCAAATAAATCAAGACCATTTAGACAAGAACAGGGCATCCCACAGGGCTCATCCCTTTCCTCGCTGCTATTCAACCTGTATCTACAACCCATCTGTGACATAATAAGACTTTACAATGTGCAATACCATCTGTATGGAGACAGCATTCTGATATACATTCCATTCAACACAGAAAAACCCGAATACTCAACAATTACCAAATTCCTGGTTGCAATGGTAAAGTAGCTAAATGCACACAACTTGAATGTAAGTTGCAAAAATCAGAGACCCTTTACATCACTAGAAATGCAACATTTGTCTTCCAACAGCTATAAATCTATCACATGACAACATACCAGTAAAGAATGAAGTCAGATATCTGAGGGTCACATTAGACCAAAACCTCAACTTACAGTCACACGTAAACAAAACAACAAAGAATGCATACTACAAGATGAAAATCATCCAAAATCTAAAACCACTTCTCAACCAAAATGACTTCCGGACGGTCTGCCAAGCAACATGACACTCCACCTAGACTGTTGCAATCTCATATACCAAGGTCTCCCAGAGCATGCCATAAACCCTCTACAGATGGCCCAAGACAGCATGCATCATTACAGGGGCTGCAAGACATGACCACATAACATCAAATTCAAGATAATACTCAGCATAGTCAAAATCCTGCCCCACACATCAGCAAACACCCTACAAAAGCTGATCTCTAAAGACCCTGAAACCAGGCAAAGGAGAACCAATAATCAAAACATGCTCATCATCCCAAATGCCCAAACAAAAACTAAAGAAATCACATGCAGAAGGGCATTTTATCTATCAGCACCTACCAGAAGACATCGGGTCCACAAAGGACAATCAAGACTTTAGAAGGAAACTTAAAATGTTCCTGTTTGTAGAACACTTTGGAACTATTACATAGCCCACCATGATTAATCCACACCCTTCCACAAAGAGTATACTGTAACCTTTATCAATGTTAATCTAAGTTACTAATGTTAATTTAAATTTCAAGTTCAATGTTCCTTGTTTAATATAATCTCATCTTCTGTTACATTGTAAACCGCTTTGACTATACGAGGATAAAGCGGTATAAAAACATGTTAAATAAATAAATAAAAATTTAATAGCCTTATTCGTGATTTAAGGGTATAAATAGGCATAAACACGGCATAAACACAGCTACATTTCTTCATTGTGCCTGATACTGGACTGATTGGCTCTGGTCCCTGCTTGCTCGCGCCCTATTCGGAGGCTGGATTGAAGGAGGACCATTTAACACCGGCTCCACCGCGGGATGCTGAGCAGCTACATTTCTTCATTGTACCTGATACTGGACTGATTGGCTCTGGTCCCTGCTTGTTGGCTTCCTATTGGATGGCTGGATTGAAGGAGGGACATTTAACACCGGCTCCACCGCAGGACGCTGAGCAGCTACATTTCTTCATTGTACCTGGTACTTGACTGATTGGCTCTGGTCCCTGCTTGCTGGCTCCCTATTGGATGGCTGGATTGAAGGAGGGCCATTTAACAACGGCTCCACCGTGGGACGCTGAGCAGCTACATTTCTTCATTGTACCTGGTACTGGACTGATTGGCTCTGGTCCCTGCTTGCTGGCTCCCTATTGGGTGGCTGGATTGAAGGAGGGCCATTTAACACCGGTTCTACCGTGGGACGCGGTAGCGGGCGCGTGCCTATCAGTGCATGCCCGAAAGGGGCAGGTTCAAAGGGGCAGGCATGCCCCTTTGGTGCCCCTTCGGTGCACTAGGTGCAGAGGCATGTCCCTGTAATGGGGAAAAAGAGGAAACAACACTCACAAACTGTTCATTCGAAGGCGGTTAAAGTGATTGGACCGATGGATACCCATGTTAGAGTGGGGAATCCCTTGGCCTCTTCTGTGCCGTCATCTCCTGAGTCGGTGAATGAGTCAACTGTGAGTAGTGCTTTGCCACTAGCCTCTGCTAATGATAAGGGTATGACTCAGCCCAGTCAAGAGCTGACTTCTGGGGTTGGGCCTAGTAGTTCTTCCTCCCTTGATATTCTCGGGATGGAAGCTGCTGGCTCAGTTTTGCCTCCTTCCGTTCTTAAAATTGATTCAACTTTTGAAGTTTTGCCTCCCCCCCCCCCTTCCCTCGGTGGTTTCTTTCACTTCCTCTAAGGGAACCTTGACGCCTCCGGTTGAAGTTTCTTTAAAGGATATTTGGGCAATTGTTTCTCGTATGGAGTCGATGCTTGAGGTTTCTCTCTGCAGAAAGTGGCAACTTTTTCGATGGAAACTGTTACAAAGTTATCTGATCATGAGGCTCGCCTGTCGGTTGTGGAAAAAGTAACTGAGAAATGTGAGAATCTGTTTTCATCCCAGCAAGCAGTGCTGGCTTCGGTCACTCAGGACCTTTGCTCCTTACATTGACAGGATGAACTTTTGGAGAACCGTATGAGATCTAAGAATTTGCGTTTATTAAATTTTCCCCGTACGCATTATCTTTCCCCTTTAATTCTCTTTCAAAAATATCTTAAAGACATTTTGTTATTTAATGATGTGGAAAAGATAGTCATATCCTAGATATATTATGTTCCTAAGGGGAAAGTGTTTAAAGATTCAGAGGTGGTGGGGGGGGGGGGGTGCAGTATGATCAGTTAGTTTCTTCTACTTTAGACATTTCTGGATTTTTGGAATCCTCTATTGATGATATTGCTTCAAGAGACACGTTATTGGTTGCATTTTCCACGGAGATGGATAAAGATAGAATATTGAGAGCATATTTTCAAAAGAAAAATGAGAAATTTTGTGGTCAATTAATTCAGGTATTTCCAGATGTCTATAAAGTTACACAGGAGCAGCGTAAGGCCTTCTTGGAGGTCCGACCCAGGGTGTTAGCTTTGGGTGTTTTATTCTATCTTAAGTTTCCTTGTAAATGCCATATAGTTTTGCAGGGTAAACGTTATGTCTTTTTTGAAGTGGATCAGTTGTTAAAATTTCTTCATGAAAGGAATTAATGTTTTCAATTACGTTATTCTCTTGACTATGTATAATTGAGTCTAATGTTTTTGCTGGAGCCCAATCTGCCCAATTTTCTTCTTTTGTTTAGCTGCTTCTTGATGTGGACTTTGGATTATGTATACTATTTAAGTTAGTGTATTTTTGGTTTACAATTTCTTCATAAATGTATTGAAACTATTTATAAAAAAAAATAGGCATAAACACGTGCCAAATGCATCCATGTTTCAGTTTACACTTTGCTGTGCATACCATGTCGAAAATACACAGGGGCATGTTGGGGTCATGTCCTGGGTGGGACAGTAACTCTGGTAACCCGGAAGCCCTCCTCGCCTCCGTCCACATCATTACCACAACCCCTCCAGTAACCTGCCCCCCCCCCCCAACAAATCACAAACAACTGTATTTGGTACAAACATTTTGGTCGCAGCTTTATTTACAACCTGTAAACCGCCCAAAGGGCCTGAATAACAATTAACATAACCCAGCCCCCGCACCCCTTTACCGGAGGATGCCCCCCCACCCGCCATCTTAGTAGCAAGGCGGAGCATCCTCCTCCCCCCAAACCCCGCCGCCTGCCTCGCCATCCTAGTAGCAAAGGCCGGCTGCCACCCCCCCGCTACCGGGTCGAGACCCCCAACCGGGCTGTCTCGCCCCACCCCAAGGAGCACTTCGCCCCCACTGCTCAATAACCAGGTCAAGCCCGCGCCGCTCCTGCGAGCGCAGGCTCTGTACCCCCACCCCCACCAGCTGCGACAACCTCACCACACCATCAAAAAAGGGGGGCGGGTGGGCGGGACCGCGACCGGTTTCCCGAGGAGCCGCGGCCAGAAGGAGACAGCCACGCGGCTCCTCGCCGACACAGCGCCGCCCTCCCCCCGCCGCCGCCGGCCAATGAAAGCGCCCCCAAGGCGGGACGGGGCGTTTTCAACACCCGCGCTCGGCCGTCACGTCCCACCCCACCCCCCCCCCCCCCCACCCACCCGCACGCTGGAGGCCGAGGCCGGGCCCGGGCCCAGGTTACTGACGGCCGCGGGACCCGGCCCGCGGCCTCGAGCATTAACTCTGGTAACCCGGAAGCCCTCCTCGCCTCCGTCCACATCATTACCACAACCCCTCCAGTAACCTGCCCCCCCCCCCCAACAAATCACAAACAACTGTATTTGGTACAAACATTTTGGTCGCAGCTTTATTTACAACCTGTAAACCGCCCAAAGGGCCTGAATAACAATTAACATAACCCAGCCCCCGCCCCCCGGTACCGGGGGATGGCCCCCCCCCCGCCATCTTAGTAGCAAGGCGGAGCATCCTCCTCCCCCAAACCCCGCCGCCTGCCTCGCCATCCTAGTAGCAAAGGCCGGCTGCCACCCCCCCGCTACCGGGTCGAGACCCCCAACCGGGCTGTCTCGCCCCACCCCAAGGAGCACTTCGCCCCCACTGCTCAATAACCAGGTCAAGCCCGCGCCGCTCCTGCGAGCGCAGGCTCTGTACCCCGCCACCGGTGCGAGGTATGAACTATCCTCGCACCGCCCCCCCCATAAAGCTGCGACCAATCAGTTCCAAAACTTCCTGCCAATCATTAAGCAATAAGTCCTGGCCAACCGGGGACAAATGCACCCCGTCGGTACGGTACAGTCCAGCGCACCGGGGGTCCGCCCAAGGGTGCTGGACCTGCCACCCGCCAGCCTGCTGCAACCACCGGCCGATCTGCCTGTTGACCTTGGCAAGCCCTCTCGACCACCGCCGCTGCGACAAGCAGGCCGGCCGCGGGATGATGTCCGACCACACAATCGCCAAGTCCGGCCACTGCTCCTGCAGCGCCCGCAGATCCCGTTGTACAGCCCGAATAAGTTGCCGGCACGTCCAACCAGAAAGATCATTGCCTCCAAGGTGTATGAGAACTCCCAACGGCCGCTGCCGCCTCTCCGCATGCTCTCGAACTACTGGAAGTAGCTGCCACCAACGCATGCCCCGCTGGCCGAGCCACACCAGCCGGAAATTACAGGACACCAAGCCCAGGTGCAGACCCAGCGGACGAGTTGAGGCTCTGCGTTCCGCCCAGTAGACGAAGGAATGTCCCAGAAGCCACCATACACCCGGCGGGCCCAGAGCAGCACTCCATGTCGGCACGCTTGGCTGAACACCTGGAAAAGAAACACAGCATTAATACCCCCCACACCCGCCCCCCGACACCCCAGCAGGTCACAACCGTTCCGGGCGCACATAGCCCGTGTAGGCCCTCGAGCTCCAACGCACGATGCGTTGAATCACCTCACCCCCGAGGCCCGCGGCCGCAGCACTGGTAGCCGCACCTATCCGGAAGGAATGAGAAGCGTACCCACGCTCATCCAGGCCCAACCGCCTCAAGGCCAGGCGGAAGACCGCCGTGAATTGAAACTGGGTGACGGCCGAACCGTCCACATGACAAAAGAAACAGCCAGCCCCAACCCGCCGCTGACGCCGGTACATCAACAAGTTCTGCACCGGACAAGATCCCAGACCAGGGATGGTCCTCAACAGCACCCACCGACCCCGCCCCTGCGGGTCAGTTTTCGAGCGATCCAGAAATATCCGAACCAACTGCTCCTGCAGGTCCACCTGATGCTCCTGTAACCCACCTCGACCACCCCGCCCGCCAGCCTGGGGGACCAGTTCACTAACCCGAAAGGCCCCAAAGAAAGCTGTGACAAACAACGCCCGGAACAGGACGGCCCTCAAACGAGGAAGCCGCGACCTCGGCAGGACACCCCAAATACGCAGGAGCAAGTCATGCGACACGGGACGGCGCCAATCTGAGGCAGGGGGCTGCTCTCGAGCCCAACCGGCTAGGAGCCGCTTCACTACATACGAAGTGCCCGGATTGCCCCAACCCGCCACCCTGCAAAAGAAGGAGAAACCGGCCAAAGCCGCCCGTGCCGCTGACCGGGACCAACCAGACTCCTTAGCCCAGACAACGAAAGACCCTGCCAAGAGGTCCCCAACACTGCCACCCCTCCAGCCCCTTCCCCACAGAAAATCACGAACCCGTGTATACCCCCGCAGGTAGGCTTTCCATGTACCTGGAGCCAGGGAAGAACGCAGCAACGAGATCATTCCGGCGTCCCAAGCTGCCAAAGGTGCTCCGGCACTACCGCCGCGGTCTCGTCTGCTCCGGGTGCCAGTTCCCGAAACCGCTCCCACTGGAAACGAGACAAAGCGTCAGCAATCCATTCTGAACGCCCGGCACGTGACGAGCCCGAGCCGTGATATTAAGACGAAGACAAGCCAGCACAAACACCCGCATCAACGCCGCCACCCGCGGACACTTGGGAGAATGGCGATTAATGACTTGCACCACCGCAGCGTTATCACACCAGAAAACAACCCGCCTGTCCCGCAACCTCTCCGGCCACAACCATAACGCCACCACAATCGGAAATAATTCGAGGAACGTCACGTTGCGCATCACACCACCTGAACACCAAGATGCAGGCCACGGCACCGCACACCACGCGCCCCGGAAGTACAATCCCATGCCCGAACCACCGGCTGCATCTGAAAACAATTCTAGATCCCGGTTGGATATTTCACTGGATTGTAACAACGAGCAACCATTGTACTCTGCCAGGAACGCATCCCACACACGCAGATCGTCTCGCATCCCCGCATTGACCCGGATGCGATGATGCCCACATCGGACCCCAGCCGTCGCCAGAGCTAATCTTCGCGCAAACGGCCGCCCCATAGCAATGACCCGACATGCAAAATTCAGGTGACCCACTAAACTTTGAAGCTCGGTCAAAGTCACCTTCGCAGCAGAACCCACCTCCGCCACCAAAAGCCGCAGCCGCTCTACCTTATCCGCAGGCAACCGGACCACAAACTCGATCGAATCAATCTCTATCCCCAGAAAGGAGATACAAGTCACCGGTCCAACCGTCTTACCCTCTGCCAACGGGATGCCAAAATCCGCCGCCAAGCCCTGGAAAAGCCCCAGCAAGGATCCGCACACGGCGGACTGGGCTGGCCTGACGAACAAGAAGTCATCAAGATAATGCACTATAGTCCGCCGCCCAGACCTCCGCACCAGCACCCAGTGCAAGAAAGAGCTAAAGGCTTCAAAGTAGGCGCACGAAATCGCACAACCCATGGGCATGCATTTGTCAAAGTAATACTGATTGTCAAAACGAAATCCCAGCAAGGGGAAGGCGGACGGGTGCACCGGCAGGAGACGAAAGGCTGACTCAATGTCCACCTTCGCCAACAGAGCCCCTCTCCCACATTGTCGCACCAGCTCCAATGCCTCATCAAAGGACGCATAGCGCACAGAGCACAGCTCCCGCGGGATATGGTCATTCACTGAAGCACCGAGGGGGCAAGAAAGATTATGGATCAGCCGATACCGCCCTGGCTCCTTCTTCGGGATGACCCCCAGCGGCGATACGATAAAAGGCGAGAAGGGGGGCCGTTCAAACGGCCCAGCCACTCTACCCAGAGCACGCTCCGCCGCAATCTTCTCCCGGGCCACCTCCCCCAACCGCTTCACCGATACCGCATTCCCCTTTTCCAACCCCTTAACCGCCCCCCGGACTGGGATATGAAAGCCCTCGGAAAACCCTGCCCATAACATCGTCCCCGCCTTGCCATGCCTGGTAGCCGCATAAAGCTCCAGCCACGGCTGCAGCGCCAGCCTCTTAATGGGGGTAGGCGCTAGCCCCTCTGCATTCCCGTCACTTACCGGCAGCCGCCGCCCCTGGCACCGCTCTACGGCTGCACTTGACGGCCGAGTGACCGGCACCGCAAAGCGAACAGGCGTGCCGGAACTTGCAGTCCGGGAATGGGCAGGACGTTTTATTGAAGCGCCAGCACAGGTCCCCGCCGGGACCGCTCTCCCCCGTTCTGCTCGTCTCGGGCCCCGGGCCCGCTGACCGAAAGGGCCGCAGGCCGGCCGGAGCTGCCGAACCCGCCGCCCTACCTGAACCTGTACCCCCCCCCATGCCGCCCCTCTTTGCCGACATTTGCGTGAGCCAAAGGTTGATATCCTTCATTCCCCACGACAACTGCCGGTTCTCCTCCATCCTATCGCGGAACTCCTCATCATAATTGAGCCAGGCCCAACCTTCATGCGCCTGGGAAGCCGACAAGATGGCATCGGCATAAGCTAAAAGCTCGCCGTAACAACTCGGGTCCTCGTGGCCCCATACACTCGCCAGACGTAAAAAAGCCCGCGTCCAATTCAACGTGTTCCGTGACACCTTCCGCACCCGCCCCGCCTTCTCGTCCTCCTTACGCTTCTTGCGACTCTCCCCGGAACGTTTCCTCCCCTCCAACAACCGGAAAATATCCAGGTAACGCCGCTTCACGATCCGCCTCCGCAACTTGCGCGGAACACTCTCCCACAATTCCGCGCAACAGACCACCGCGGACTCCGCCCCCCCAAACCCCGCCCCCGCTCGCGGGACGACCGTGGAATCAGCCGAGGACGTGGCTGAGGACCCCGACGACGAGGAGGAAGACGACGCACTCCTCCGCCGACGCCGTCGGTGCTTACGCTTCGCCTTGGCTTTCCGTGCCGGCGGAGCACACTCGCTCGGCAACACAACCCCCGCCCCCCGCAGTGACCCCCGAGAACTCACCTGCTGTCACCTGCGCCGCCGTCGCCTGCGCCGCCGATGTGGACTCCGGCTGCTCCACCGAAGTCTGGCCCGGTGGGCTAGCAGTCGAAGACATCACAGTGGATCCAACAGCCGCCGCCGAGGACCCACTCGGAGGAACCGGAACAGACCCCGACACCTGCAACGGGAGAGGAGAGCCAACACACGGGGAGCCACCACAGGGGGAAGGAGGAAAGCCCGTCCCCGGAGGCGCCCACCCAAAAGGCCCCATCCCCCACCCAACACCCCATCCCCGCGCCCCTCCAGAGGACCCTAACCCCCTGGCCGCCCAGTCTGCAGCCCCCCAGGGGGTCTGCCCGACAGCTGGAAGCCCGGCGCCCCAACGATCCCCACCCCAACCTGCCCCCCAGGCCGTAGCCTGCCCAGGTGCCGGGGACCAAGCCGGCCACCCTCCCCCATGCAATCCAGCTCCCCCCCAACCCGTAGATAGGGGCCCATACGCCCCAGCCGGTGCCTGAACCCACCCGGGCCCCCCCCCTCCTGGACAATCCTCCCTTTCCCCGACCCCCCCGTGAGGCAAGCTCACCTCAACCACCCACCCCTTCTGTCACTCCCCCCCCCAACAACCCATCGGCCTCCACCGGCCCCGGCCCAGCGCCCACCCCCCGGGGGCTCCCCACAACCCCAGGACCATTGCGACCACCAGCAGGGGCTGGGAGAGCTCCACGCTTCCCGGCCCCGACCCGACGCTTACCCGCCGTCCTACCACCACCCCGCACCACTCCGCGACCAGCTCTGGCGCCTGGTGCTGCCCCCGCCCCCCGGGATCCCCGCGGAGTACCCCCCGCCCGCGCCCCCCACGTCCTCCTGGATCAGCAGGAGCCAGCCATGGTAGGGCTGCCCTACACAGGGCCACCCCCACCAACGGGGGTATTTTTTTTTTTTTTTTTTTTATATATGCCCCTGTCCTCGCGCCCCCCCCCCTCGCCGAAGGCAACCCCCCGCGGCCCAAAAATCCCCCCCAACGAACCCAACTCACCGAGACCCGCACACCAGCAAAACGCGACCGGTTTCCCGAGGAGCCGCGGCCAGAAGGAGACAGCCACGCGGCTCCTCGCCGACACAGCGCCGCCCTCCCCCCGCCGCCGCCGGCCAATGAAATCGCCCCCAAGGCGTGACGGGGCGATTTCAACAGCCGCGCTCGGCCGTCTCGTCACAACCCCCCCCCCCCCCCCCCCACCCAACAGCAAGCTGGAGGCCGAGGCCGGGCCCGGGCCCAGGTTACTGACGGCCGCGGGACCCGGCCCGCGGCCTCGAGCATAAGTCTACATGTGTATGCCTCATTTCATATAGAGAATGTATGCAGAAGGCCAAAATTGTCCACCTCAAAATCTATACCTGCTATCCTACGCAAATAAGTATTTTACAATTGTTCCTTTTTGCCATGCCTTTATAGGTGGGATTAAGGGGGAGATCCTCCTTAATCCCACAATGCTTATTTCCCCCTCCAAATTGAAATGAGGTCATGATAAAGTCCACTGTAGTTAAATAAATGTCTATTTAAGTTTACACAACAGATCTGCTTTACATGTAAGTGTGGGAACTCACACATGCAAGTTCTGAAATGTCGGCACTTAAGCATGTTTAATTTGCTATGCTTTCTCTATCAATTTTTCCCACCTGTACTTTTGTGAAATGGCTCATCCTACCACAAGTAGATATACATCCCAGTGCGTCCCTGCACCTCCTTATTCGTATTTTAGAAACAGCTCTATCTTTAGCAGAGTTGTGCCTAAAATACCAGCACCATTGTAAAAGTGGTGGCCTCTACATTAACGTTCTGATCTCCACTTCCTATCTAAAATATGCCTTGAAACAAATATCAGGTTGATTCTTTAGTAACAAAGGATAATGAAGACACAGGCAGCTTATCATATCTGAAGTCTCTTCTGACTGGGGCAGATAAATGCCCTGCCTGATGGATTGCTATCTAGCGGTGATATGGCATCTCATGGTCAGTTTTGAAAAATATCTCGCTGTTGTTAAAAATTTCCCAGAGGATTTTATATTTTTTGTTCTCTAAAACAGCACCAGCAGTAGCTGTACCCCCCATCCTTCCTAATAGTCACATAGTATCCTACCCCACCTCCACAGCATTTATCTTTTACCTTGTATAATAATCTCCCCAACCCCCTGTTTGTGAAATTTATTTATTTATTTATTTATTTACAGTTCTTATATACCGCGCTCTTTGGTACCAGTGCGGTTTACAGTTAACAAATTTTGCATTGGGACAATCCTTTGCTTACATTATAACAGGGTTGGTAACTTGGAGATAACAGGGGAAACTATATACAAATTATATACAAACAGAGTATTATCAGTGTCTGAATTTACAGTTCAGGTAACATATTGGGATCATGACTTTGGGAATGCAGAAAGTTTGGTTCGTGTTCTGTCAGGGCTATGTTGTTGGAATGTCTGAGGCTGTGTGGGTGATTTGAGAGATGGGGGGAAGGGGTGTAGTGTTAGGGTCTAAAAGGTGAAGACAGAAAAGGTAGTGTTTAAGGGTCTTTCTAAATTGAGAGAGGTCTTTTATTGCACGGATATGTGGAGGGAGATTGTTCCAGCAGGTTGGTGCGAAGAAGGTGAAGGCCCTGTCTCTGGTTGCTTGGTGACATTTAGTGTACTCTTTTGGTACAACGAGGGTATTAGCGGCTGCGGATCTTCTCAGCCTGTTTGTGGGGGTGTTGATAAGAAGTGAGGAGAGGGAGGGTGGGGCTATTTGATTGATTGCTTTAAAGGACAGTAATAGCGCTTTGTAAATTATCCTGGCTTGTAGGGGTAGCCAGTGAAGATCTGTTAGTATGGGGGTGATGTGATCTCTTCTGGAGGTACCACAGAGGATGCGGGCTGCTGAGTTTATTGCCAATTGTAGTGGGTTGAGGGTGTTCTTGGGCAGACCATGCAGGATGACGTTGGCATAGTCAAAATGTGGTGTTACAAGGGATTGGAAGATTGTTCTGAAGTCATTCGGGGAGAGTAGAGGTCTTAGTGGTTTCAGAGTTCTTATTTTGTTGTAAATGGATTTGACGGTCTGCTTTATATGATCTTTGAAGGTCAGTTCTTGGTCTATGATGACTCCAAGGTAGCGGATCGATGATTTACACGGAAGTTCCGCATCCCTCACCTTTAATGTAGTGGGGGGTGAGAAATTCTTATTCCTGGTTACGAATAGGACTTCGGTTTTCTTGAAGTTTATTCGTAGGTTCTGGGATAAGAGCCAGTCTGTAATCGCATTGAAGCATGAAACTATTGGGGAGAAGTCAGGGGCATTGATTTTTATTGGAGTGAATATGAGAACGTCGTCTGCGTAGATCAAACTGGCGGCGTTGAATGCTCTGATGATTTCACAAATTGGTTGCATATATATGTTGAATAGTAAAGCTGATAAGGAGGATCCTTGGGGAACACCCTGTTGTTGATGGAAGGGATCGGATGTTGAGGATCCTATCCGGACCTGTTGCCATCGGTTAGTTAGGTATGATCTGCACCATTCCCAAGCTGATCCTTGAACTCCTTTTTCTTGAAGACGGTGTAGGAGTTGAACATGGTTAACCGAGTCGAAAGCTGCCGAGATATCCAGGAAGATGAGTATGAATCCGTTTTCAATTTTGTCAATCCCTCTTGTTAAGGTGTTGATAAGTAATGTAAGATTCACATGTTATTCTTTTGTTAAAATTATTTAACCTGTTATCGAACATGTTCCATGTAAGTTATTCTCATTCTTGATCCATATACAACTCTGTGACTTGTAGATATAGTGGTATAGAAATGTTGCTAAATAAATAAAAGAAATTTAAAAAAGAAATAATAGCAGTAACAACTTGGCAGCTTTAATGTGAACTAATACAGTAAGAAACTGTCCTATGCTACATATAATTGGAGAAACATTTTAATGATCCATATTAAATAGAGTGTTTTGCTCATGCAAATAGCACTCGATGGGGAGAGTCCATCTGTCCATCCATATGCATCGGTTTGTTTGGTGTTGCACACATAAACCTATGGGTATAGGTAAAGGCAGGGAGCCCAGTGAAAAAGTCAGTGATAGGAATGTTAGGCTCTGCTATCCAATGTCCAGTTGGTTAAAACATAGCAATGCGACGTCCAGTGTACCATTGGCTACCCAGCTCCTGCCTGCAGAAGAAAAGACAAGCTGTGGCCATGATGAAGAAATGTACAAGCTACAGCAAGCAAATGTGCAGCCTGATGAGGAGTCTTAAGAGGCTGCAGCAAAAAAATGTGAAGGAGAAAAGCTGACCTAGTTGCTGAATAAGGTACTTGAGGGATTGCAAGAGTGTGAGTGAGGGGAAGGAAGGTGAGTGCCATGGAAATGGGAGGGGCTGGAAGAGAAGGGAGGTGCTTTTTTATGCATTTGGGATGTCAGTTTTAGAAAACTAAACAGAGCCGACAGTCCAGTTGATCACCATTAAAAATAAAACCTTGGGGCAGGGGCATATTCAGGGGCATATACCAAATTTGTGCCGCTGAACACCCCGAGACAAACCTCTTAGCATAGGGGCATGCCAGGGGCAGAGCAGGGATGGCACCTAGGGTTAGTCGTCAGCAGCGATATTGAGTCTTTAGCTAGTTAATCCTAATCAGATAAACTTAAGCTAAAAAAAAGCTGGATAACTTTGAGCTTCTTTAGCTCTCCAGACAGCGGCTCAACAGTTATGTTTATGGTTATGGTTATGGTTAGGGATATACTGACTGAATAGCTAATTCGCTAATGAGGCAACCTGGATATTCAATGCCACTGGATGGATATGGCCCCAGCATTGAATGTCCAGTTATAATTTAAAGTGGCAATGGCCAGCCGCATTATTTATACTGGCTGTCACTGAATATACCCCTTGATATTTTATTAAAATGCAATTTCCTAAGACCTACTGGGTAAATTTATTGGATTATCCCCAGTGAATATTGTGGAGATCTCATACAGATCTGTAGGAATTGGGCAGGGATCTGCAACTCGGTAGTGATCCTTGCCAGGTGTCTATTGGAGCAATATGCAAATCTTTGATCTTTCCTTCAACGGGTCTCTGCCTTTAAAGAGGTTCAATCCAATCCACTGAACTCACATACCATCACCTCATTTAATTAGTAACTTGCTGATTTAAAAGAAAGTCTGAACTGTTTAGCAATATTATAGGCACTGATCAAGGAATTTCTAAAATGCTCCAAAACATGAAAGTTAGAAGTACACAAATTAAAGGCTTTGAATCTTTATTAAGTTTTGCTTCTTAATTGAAAGTCAACTTAATTGCCTTTCTTTTGTTTATAATCTTATCTAATGTGCTCAGGACAGCATATGTCTCAATTAAGACTGTCAAATGTCAATCAAATCTGCAGTATTAATTTAAGTTTGTGCATGGGTACATTAATTGAGTGTGCTGGGCTGTTGAATAACTTTATGGAGTCTGTTTGCTTTATATGCGAACTACAGCATAATGCTCGTGTGTGATATGTTTCAACACGTTAACTTAATGAATGAGCTTGGCAAATGGACATCATCCAAAGAAAAACTATGACTTATTTGATTTATTGTAGCATGCTAGCAGCAGTTATATCTTGTCATTTCAATTATTAATGATATGCTTAAATGTCAATAGTTTCCCTTTTCCCTATTTGAACAGGCAGAGAGAATAATTTTCTAACAGGGCACCTAACTAGTGAAACTGGTAAACTACACACATAGTTTCTCATTGAAATTATTCCATGGGAAGTACTCACATACATGTTTATATGTACTTAGTATGCAAAAATGCCCTCTAAAAATGTATCTACATACATTTGAATACCTCTGAAGATGTTGTTGTTAAGTGCCGATGAGTTGATGCTGACTCATGGCGACCTTCTGGATAGTTGCCCTAAATTGTGTTTGGTCTTCAAGCAGGTGACTAATCATTGATAGAGTGGCATCCATAATTACTGTTATTGTATTGATCCATCTCATTTCTGGCCTTCCTCTTTTGCGTTGAACTTCAACTTTGCTAAGCATGATGTTTTAATCTAATAAGCTCTCTCTTTGAAAGTCAACGTTTTGTCATCTGAGCTTCTAAAGAAAGCTTAAGTTTGATCTCCTCTAGTACTGACTGGTTTATCCTTCAGGAAGTCCATGGTATACACAATATTCTTCTCCAGCACTATAATTTGAAGGCAATCTTTTTTACTGTCCAACTTTTGCAATCATATGATGTTATTGAAAATACCATGGCTTGGATATGTCTAATCCTGGCTCTACTCCTTTCTGGATGCATTCACGTTGATGACCCTTCTTCCTTAATGCTCCTATCCTTAACCTCCTCATTCAACCTCCATTTGTGCTCTACCGCTTCTACTCACAAGCATGGCCACTGCCTTGTCCTTGTCTTCTCCTCCAACTGCTCACCTTCAAAGGTTTCCAGCTCAGTACTGCCCTTATCTGACCATCACTTGCTAACCTTCATCCTCAACCATCCCCCATCTTGGCCTTGCCCGAACTCCACCAACATGTGCAGGAATCTTCACATTATCGACCCTTCAGCTCTCTCCACTAAGTCTTATAACCTCTTTCCTCCACTATGTCATGTGAGTCCATTGATGGGGCAGTATCCTCCTATAACACTATACTCTCCTCTTCTCTGAATGCACTTGCTTCTCCTATTCCACACCCTGTGAGGTGTATCGTAACACAACCCTGGTTGTCCTCCACAACCCGCTGCCTACGTTCCTGTGCCTGCTCAGCTGAGCACCTTTGGCTTAAATCACATAAGCTTGCTGACTACCTACATTTCAAATTCATGCTAACCTCCTTCCAGTCAGCCATAGCACTTGCCAAGGAAGAGTACTATGCCCATCTGATTAACTCTCTTGCCTCTGACCCTCACCGTCTCTTTGTTACACTCAACTCTCTCCTCAAGGTCCTTCCTCCCCAATCCCTCCTTCACTGTCTGCCCAGACCTTGGCTGATTATTTCCATGACAAAGCCCAGAAGATTAGCCTTGAATTATCTGCAGGATCACCTCCACCTCATCTTCCCCCTCTTCTATCCCAAATCCTTCCCTCACCTTCGGGCACCCTTTCTTCCTTTTTCTGAAATCACTGAGGAAGAAACAGCAAATCTTCTCCTCTCCTCCTCCAAACTGACTACCTACTCCTCTGATCCCATCCTCTCTCATCTACTAAGCTATATCTCTTCTGCCGGCATATCTTCCATCTGTCATATCCTTAGCCTTTCGGTTTCCACTGCAACTGTTCCTGTGGCCTTCAAACACGCTGTGGTTACACCTCTCCTCAAAAAGCCTTCACTAGATCCTATGTGTACTTCCAGTTATTGATCTATCTCTCTCCTCCTCTTTGATTCAAAACTACATGAATGAGCGGTTCACCACCACTGTCTTGACATTCTTTCCTCTCAAGACCTTCTGGACCCACTACAATCTGGCTTTCATTTTCTACATTCCACAGAAATGGCTCTTGCCAAAATCTCCAGTGACTTGTTGCTTGCCAAATCCAAAGGCCTCTACTCGATTCTCATCCTGCTTGAACTTTCTGCTGCTTTTGACACTTCAATCCTTCCACCTTGTTGCTCCTTATGTCTGGAACAAACTGTGCGTCAGGCTTCATCTCTGGCCCTTTTCAAATCCAGGCTGAAAACTCACCTCTTCGAGTCTGCTTTTGGATCCTGATCCATTTGGTCTCCTATGTGTTTCCTTGCCACTCCCCTAGATGTGTCTATATCTTCAGCTGTTGTGTTGTCTGTCATGACTAGATTGTAAGCTCTGATGAGCAGGGACCATCTTTTATATGTGTCTGTAAGGAACTGCATATGCCTTGTAACACTATACAAAAGACAAGTAGTTGTTGTACGTGATGCAGCATATACCCCGCCCCCCCCCCCATGTATTCCCCACAGTAGTGCTATCTAGTCTCCCAAATGGTGAACCACTGTCAAAGTTGAAGGGGTCTTGAACTGGCAAACCTAAAAGGTGGAGACTGTGAAGCTGCAGAGGAACCACAGAGTCAAGGGGAGGGCAGGGAACATTTACTGTCTGGTTGCTAAGTCTCAATGCTTAAACACAAAGCACGTCCTATTTGCTGGCAGAACATCTGGAAAACAACAGGGGGAGGGAGGGTATATTCAATTGCAAACAAATAGTAAACAAGGAAAAGTGTACCTAGAAAGACTTCATGACTGTGGGTCAAACAGGGGTATACAGTAGCTAAGAGAAGGTCTAGCACTGATCCATACACTGATCATGTTCAGTACCAAGGTTGGACCTTCCTTACTATTTTGCTCTGTGATCATTCATGTCCTTCCAATCTCCACAAGATGGGATCTTCTTTTATGGCCAATAGGGGGATGCATTCCTTAGTACACATTCAGTGCATTACTGTGCCTTAAATTAAGTGCATGCTAAATTGATTTCACATGTACCAATCAACTTAACGCACCTTAGTTCATCAATTAGTATTTGTGAAATCAATTTAGCATACACTAAAAATTCTCTATTAAAACTTATTTATTTATTTAACATTTTTTATATACCATTTTTCTGCAATTCAAAACGATTTACAAAGAATAAAAAGTAACAGTGTATTTACAGCTGTTTTACATGGAACAAAAAACAAGAATAATTTGAACAATGGTTGAACATTTGCAACATAACTATTTACTGTACATTAAATTAGCTGGGGGAAAGGAAAGGGATTTGTAGGTGAAGAGGGGTGAGGGGGGGTTTTGGTTAGTTTGAATGAGAATTAATTTGAGTTAGGGTAGGGGTTCTGGGGTTTAGGGGGGCAGGGAGAAGTATTCAGAAAAGAGGAAGGTTTTTAGCTTTTTACGGAATTCTGAATGATCATTACAGCTTCTTAGGCCAGGGGGGAGGACATTCCATATAGAGGGGGCATAGAGGGAGAAGGCTCGATTTTATGTGGGTTGCGTGCATTTTTTCTTTTGTGCTGGAATGCTTAGGATGTTTGCAGTGTTTGTTCTACATAGTCTGGTAGAGTTTAGTTCTGAAAGGAGCAAGAGTAAGCATAGGGCAGATTCATTTTGGAGGACTTTGTGAATTAAGGTAATGATTTTTAATTTTATCCTAGCTTGGATGGGGAGCCAGTGGAGGCCCTTTAGAATAGGGGTGATGTGTGCTTGGTGTGGTGATCTTGTTATTAGGTGCGCAAGAGTATTTTGCGCCATCTGGAGGAGATGAAGGGTGTGTTTTGGTAAACCATGGTGTATAACAGGCATGTCCAACTTCGGACAGGTCGTGATCTACTTTTTCCGGCCAAAAGTGCAGGTGATCAACCACCATGAAAATTACTTGGATGTGATCAGCTGTTAATCAAACTAAGCAAAAACAAAACAGAGAGTCGAAGATCCAGTAAGAACTGCGAGGGGAAATGGAAAAGTACATTTTTCTTAAAGTTTTATTGATAATAACTTTCTTTAACTGTCTTAATAAATTTCTTTAACTTTTATTGAGTAATTTGTGTTAAATTTAGGTCGAGTATTGATCCAGACTGATCTTGCACAATCTTTAATATTCGCTCTTGCTCATTAGTGAGACGTCTGAGCCTGCATTTCATCCACCAGCTTTTTGAAGTTGGGTGAATATTGCGTGAGGGCCAATCTCAGGGAATCCTGGAGATGTTCATCTGTCATGTTGGAACGTTGTGTACTCTCTGTCATTTTCAGATGGGAAAACGCAGATTCACACAAATAAGTTGAACCGAAACAGGAATGTAGAGCTTCACTGCATCTTCTCAAGTTGGGAAATGTGTCTCTAGGCACTAGCTTCCAAAATGATTCTTGCTCAGCACGGGTCTTGAGAAAAATGTCACTTTTAAGGGTTAAATATTTTTGTTTTATTTATTTATTATTTTATTTATTTACATTCTCTTATATACCGTGCTATCTGCATCAGTGTGTTTACATTGAACAAACTGAAATTACATTGAACAGGGCATTATAACTTGGAGATAACTATTTTACAGGAAACATGGGCTATGGAGGGTTAAGTGGCTTGCCCAAGACCACAACGAGCACCTGAGGGACTAGAAAACCCAGTCCTTCCGGCCTAAGGTTGCTGTCCTCTAGTGGGATTTGAACCCCCGACCTTCCGGCCTGAAGTACCTTGCCCCAACCACTAGGCCATTCCTCCACTCCACTTCAAGAGATGGCTTGTTCAATGAGTAATTTTTACTGATAGCAGCTGCAGTTTCTTTAATGTCCACATCTACTTTGAATGGGTATGACAAGTACTCCACAACTGTTCCAATTTTTTGGAAGTCATAGAACCTATTTTCGAATTCCTGCATAACAGAAACAGATTTCTGTCACATACTTCTCGTTCTGAAAAACAAAATTTGGATATTGTCCCAGATGGTCCTGCGTATTAGGAAAATGATCAAAAGTGTTGTTTGCAATGTCAGTCATCATTAGCTCAAATTTGTTCTTGTAGGATGAAACTGTATTCTATCATCTCGCCAATGCATTTGTTTTTATCTTGTAGTTCAAGGTTCATATCACTTAGTTCGCCTGTAAAGTCAGTGAGAAATGCCAGATCACATAACCACTCCTCATCTTCCAACTCTGCTTGGTCATCTCCCCTCTTCCTTCAAAAACCTCTTATTTCATTCATTCAGCAAATCATGAATCTTTGCAGAAATGTGTGCCTACTTAGCCACTTTATATCTGTATGCAAAATGATTCCGCTGCCCCTTCATCAAGATAAGATTGAAAAGCCATCTTTGAAATGATCTTCCACGAACTGAATTTACAATTTTGAGTGATGTCCATGACACTCTTTGTATTGAGTCTCTTGCTTGCCAAAACTTGCTGGTGAATGATGCAGTGGTAAGAAAGGAAATCTGGGAATCGTCATGCTGTCTACAGAGGGCTCTATGAAACCGTTAACCTCACCTGTCATTGCTCTTGCTCCATCAGTAGTGATGGAAACAGTCTATGCAATGAAAGATTACACTTTGTCACAAAAGAATGGAAAGAACTGAATATTTCCTGACCGGTAGTTCTCCCTTTTAAAGAAATCATTCCAAGTAGTTCTTCTTTAACACTGAAGTCTTCAAAACCATCCGGATAAAGACTAATAACTGGGCTATGTCTCTTATGTCTGTAGATTCATCCAGTTGGAGTGAGAAAGCAACACAATGTGAAACATCCTCAAACAATTGTTCAGTTGTGTCTCCACACATCTTTTCTATTCGCCACACGATGGTGTTTCTTGATAATTGTACATATTGAATACCAGCTATGTTCTCTTTCTTATTTTTAAATCCTTCAAAAAGATTGTCAGCTGCTTCAAGAAAACAATTTTTTACAAATTCCCCTTCAGTGAAAGGTTTGCATTTCTTTACGATCAGGTTGCTGATATTGAAGGATGCTATGGTTGCATTGACCAAATGTGACCTTGGCTTCGCCATCAACTGTTGCTGAGTAGCCAATTTCGATTTAAGTTCTTTGAGCTTCAGTTTACGAATTTCACTTTTGGGTGGAAAATCAGCATCAAACCTATTGTTTTTGGGCAAGGATACTGGGGCGTTACAAATTAGACAACAACACTTGTCTTTCACCATGATGAAGAAGTAGTCCATTTCCCATTCATCATGAAAGTGGTAGGGTTTGCTCTTCTATGGAACACTCATCTTCGTTATACTGGGGTGGCTGGATGTAAGAAGGCCAAATCTGCTAAATTAGTATAAACACTGGCTGAATCTGGTCCAAAACTGTCACTGTCCCAAAGTATTAAAGATCAAAAAGGAACTGAACCTCTGGATGATGTGCAATACAGGGACTGGAGATGCCAAAACCAACACATGGCAGTTCTAAAAGTAAAAATAAGAATTCATCATACTGGCACCAATAATCAAATACCACCAAACAATCATCAAAAAAACTCAAACACCTGTCCTGCAAACCAGATAAAATCAAATACCGCCAAACAAGTTCAAATACTACCACACACAATTTAATAAATTCTGCACACAGTGTAGAATCATGCAAAGGCAAGGCGAAATAAAATTGCAGTGTAGAAATCAATGCAAAGGCGACGGCAAGCACTAAAAATTGTGAAATAAAATTGGCAAAGGCAGGAACAAAAGGTCACAGTGGGTTTGAAGCCAAGTTCGAAGGCAAGGCATAGGGCAAGTTAGAACATAAAATTGGAAAAAGCCCACCAAAACATCACCAAATTCTTGACCACTGGTGTGGTGTGTGTTTGGTCTGCCCAGCCATAAAGTGTGTTGGTGTAATGAACTATTAAAGCAACCAACGACCAGCCATCACACGACCACCAACTAATACTTATAAGTGTATTCAGGTAAAGACCCGGACAAATGGATATCACCCGGTATATAACACACTTCTAAGGGGTGTTGGGGCGGGGGCAGGAATGGGTGATTCTGAGGGAGGCAGGGAGACCAGGTATGACAGCGGGGGGCCTGTGGCGTCATCTTCGCGGGGGTGCAAGGCGAGCGGCCCCCTGGGGTACCCACAAACTATTGGCACGAAGACCAGCCGCAAGCCGCTCCCAATACACCCACAGGTAAGATTATTCAGGCAGGGAAAAAAAGACAGGCAAAAAGGAATCAGCAGCGGCGGCAAGCCCTCGGCAGATGACGGCTGCCGGCATGATCTCTCTCGCTAGCGACGGGGCGAGCTGCTGGAGAGATGCAGCCAAGAGTGGCTGGCGATCTACCTCTGACCCCTCAACGATCTACAGGTATGATTAGCAATCTACTTGTTCGACATGGACCTGGTATATAAGGTTACAGTAGTCAAGGGTCGAGGTTGTTAAGGCCTGGCAGACAGTTCGGAAGGAGTCTTGGTTTTAGTAATGGATGGAGGTTCTGCTTAGTGTTTCGAATTTTGACGTATAGGAATCGTTGTTATTTTTATTTGTTTGTGAAACGTGAGGTTTTTGTCTATTAGAGAGTAAACATTATTAGACTAATGTGTAAAAACTCGAAAACATTCATGAAAAATAATGAAAACTTAAAACAAGGTTTTCGCCTGGTTGCCTTGTGGCAAAACCCTAATAACCTAAATTTGTCAGGTTGCTGCTTTGTTAATCCTGCGCTATTAGTCAGGGGCTGTCTCCAGTTTGGGGCTCATTAGTGTACAGCTGTTTTAGCACATGGTAGCCGTTACTGTGACCCTGTGTCTAATTGATTAGAGTGTTGGCTAGAAGAAGCCATATTAAAATAGCACGTCAGTTCAAAAAATACCCCTTAGTACGTGATAATTCTCATATTAAATAGCAAAATGTGGAGGTGGTGGAATGGAATGAGCAGAGGCTGTGTTTTACAGTTAACATGAGGGCGTAACTGCCTTTTGGATGTCTGAAAATAGGATAGAGACATCCAACAAATGGAGACATCTCTGAAGTCATTTTAGAAGCCAGCTTCTAATTTGATGTCAATAGCTCAAGGATGTTCCAGGGCAGAACATAGGGTGTTATGTAGACATGTCCAGAGTATTACCGTAAGGAAACGTTGGATGTCCCCATCCAATGTTCAGTAATGCCCATGGACAAACCCAATTGGAATCCAATATGTATCGCTCCAAAAGAAAAAAAAAAAAAAAAAAACAATTGCTCCATGCACAAATAGACATTGAAAAAAGTGCTTGTTTTGTCAACCAAACATGAAGAGAATGTGAAGAATGACGGTTCAGTCATATCGGCCCTATAATGTCCATGTTGGTAGCAAACAAACCCCCCCCAAAATTGATGGGGATGCAGGACTCATGTTTCCATTTTGCAATTCAAATTGGATGTCCCCATATGCAACCTTGCATAAGATGAAGCATTCCAATGGTTCCGATTATCTATGTGGATGCCAATGCAGGCCGTCCACATCAGGGGGGTTTCTATTGTTTCCTAAAATTGGGCCGGAAAACCTTGATGTCCCCAGTGGTGTTTTCTGTACATTCTTCCCTCAAAGGTTCCCTAATTGGCTTGCAGCTTGGCTGCCGGTTCTAAAATGCCACTTCACCCTGTTAACATAGTAGATAATGTGGTGTGGTTTAATGCCACCTCAAGAGGTATAGGCTAACTGAATTATGTTTTCTGCCATGTATGGTTAATGGCATGTTTAATGAAATCAACTGTACATCAAACATGCTGGGAACACCTCACATTAGTTTAAGCCGGAGAGGTTTTGTATGCTATTGTGGGTGGGTAAATGTTGGTAAATACATAATAGTTTTCAGTGGCCTTTGTACTTAGGGGAGTTCATACATAAATGACTGGGAGATTTTAATGAGCTTTGCTTTTTTAATTGTCCTATTGAACCAACTACAATTATTTTTCCTAACATTAAAGCTTTAAAGAAACTACATATGCGGGGCAGGACATGTTTGTAGCACAATAACTTTTATTGAGCTTGATATACATTTTACATCTGTTCATCATGCCATGGAATAGCCTGAAAAATGGTTTAAATTATTTTCTGTGGTAGTTGCTAATCGACCTGGGGATGAAAGAAATCTTAACCCTCCGCTTGTATTTAAAACATCGCCCTCCACTGTAAAAATCAAATATATGTGCTTATCTTAGATCTGAACCTAATTACACGGTAATATGTGTACGTCGTGCTTTAGATGATAAGAAACAACACTTAAGATTTTAACTTTTAGCTCTATGTGCCAAATATATGGATGTTACTATCTTTTGAAATCTCTATTGCGCAACTTAGCAATGACAAAGGATATTATATCTTTTTTTACCCATTAGCAGGTAAAATGTTTTCATTTTGGATTGATTGTGGGGGGGTTTGCAAGGTCAATTTTTTTCCCGTGGTGGGCCGATGATTCCAACCACATTATTCTTGTAATGTCGCTGCAGCTGTCCATGATTCAGCTAATAAAATCAATAGGTAAGAGGTATTTCAAGTTTTCATTATTGTAATGTGTTCAACATCCACTTCCAGTGACCCAGAGGCCGTATGTTGCCTGATTTGTTCACTGCATATTGTGCAATCCTGTAGGACAAGCTATAATTTCTCTTGGAAGCAGAAATCACTAACATTTAAATGTATTGTGGCCCCTGTTTCTATGGGCTATTAAGGACAGTCCAGAGGGAATCATACTCAAGCTTGTTACTAATAGCAGAATGAAGTTGTCAAACACCTAAATTACAAAGGTACAAATGAAGAATATTTGCAGAACACTAAACAGGTCGCTTGTGGATGGTTTTTTCTCTTATGATTAGCTTATGTTGTCATGTTCCTTTTTTTTTTCAGGTTAGTTATTTATTATTAATCTTGTCTTTAAATCTAATAGCTTTTGCAACCCTGTGCTTTAGCAAGGAATTCACCTTGCAGAGTTTACGAAGGATAATTATATTTTACTGTGTTAGTAATTTAGTTTATCTTGCTTAATAAGAATTGTTAATTCTGTGGTCCCACAACTGCAACAAAATGTAATGTTCATAGCTATGGCATGGCATATTGGGAATATTTGTGTGCCCATCGATCTCTATTAACATTCAAAGTGAGTACTCTTTATTTCTCTTGAACTATTCATGAACAATAATAACCACGATAACATAATTTCTATCTAATTATTGCAGATATTTTGTCATATTACTTGTTATGATGTCCATGGAAGCTCCATGCTTCCTCAACCTCTGTTAGAACTAGCAAGATGATAAGGGTATGCAATGAAAAAATCGTTATAATCGATTTTGCCAATTCTAAGACATTTTTTTATTTCAGAAATTACTACATCTAAAGTTTGAATAATGAACATAACATTATTTTTTGTAATGTGGCCATAAATCAAATTTATGGGGCATGTTTACTTAAGATTAACACGCGTTAATAAAGTTAACAGGCATTTTAAGTGGCCCACAACTGTTTTATTTCTATGGATGCAGTGGCATCCGCGGCATTTAATTGCAGGGGGTTTAATAAACTTTATTAATGCTCCTTAACTTTATTAATGTGTGTTAAATTTTTTCAGTAAACATGGCCTCTATATATACTAATTCAGAGGTTGTATGTGCATAAAATCAATTTAGTGCA